>JAKTTS010000448.1:0-13368 GCA_030560485.1 Ascoidea tarda (nom. inval.)
GAATTTGGTGGACATTAAATCAACTTTGTTTTGCAACACTATAATGTGCTTTAATTTCATAATTTCGATGGCAGCTAAATGTTCAGAGGTTTGGGGTTGAGGACAAGGCTCATTACCTGCAATAAGCAATAAAGCTGCGTCCATGACAGCAGCACCGGACAACATAGTACTCATTAAAATATCATGACCTGGACAATCGACAAAGGAAACATGACGAACCAATTTATAACGACCTTTACAGTTTGGAGCTTCACATTTTGGGGAAACTTCTTTGTTTGAACTGAAAGATTTGTAACAACCTGGAGGAGGACAATCTGGGTTGTCACATTTATAGATTTTGGCATTAGCATAACCCAATTTAATGGTAATATTTCTCTCCAATTCGTTCTTAAAACGAACAGTATTCTTTGAAGAAATTGCCTTGACAACAGTACTCTTTCCGTGGGCGACATGACCAATTGTACCAATATTGATGGTTGCCTGTCTGTTAATAATCACATCAGAAGAAGCAGTCAATGTTGAAAAATCAATGCTATCAGGTTGCTCGGGCAAACCGCCTCCTTCTTCAAAGTCGCGTTTTCTTTTTGCTTCCAAATCTTCAAGGTCGTCCATAGCTGCAAAGCTCACAGACTTGCCAGATGATTTGGAAAGGTTTTCATCTGTCACTTTGGATTCTTCCTTTTTGTCTAAATTTTCGTCGTCGGATTCGTCGTAATATTGGGATGTTATTTCTGGCTGGTCGCCATTGATGATAATATTCGGAGTTGCATTTTGTAAATCTTCAGCCATGTTGTATAAGAATAACTGATATGGATCTCTCTTGGTTCAATACTTTTAGGTAAGTGATGTAGGAAAGTTCTTATCTGAATCAGAGCTGGTTGAAATACTTGAACTTTATGGGTTCAATAGCTGGCTTCAGTAGACTTGACTTGCTGAGGACAGTAGCTGCGTATGGCACAAAATTGTTCTCAATTGAAAGCGTAGGGACAGTTCACTTGTAGTCTCCACCTCTTGTTGAATGTAGTTCACGTTAGGTCTCTTCTTATAGAGCAATTCTTACTGGCGTAGAGCAGTTGGTGATATTTCAATCAAAGCTCATTAAAATTTTTCTGATGAAAAAAAAGGCGAAAAAAGGAGATCGGCACTTACGTAATCAGATGCGATGTGTCACGAAGGTGTTTGTGCTGCTTGTGCTGCTCTTGCTGTTTCTGGGGTACATACACGTATATAAAGAGCCTGTTTGGCAAAGAAGGGAAAAGAAAGAATAAATAGTAAGTGAGAAACAATGAATATATGACGAGAAATAACAAACAAGTGAAAAAAAGAGAAATGTATGAAAGTAAAAAAAGAAAAATGATTGATGAAATGGTTAATTGAAACATTGAGCAGAAGAAGCGAAAATGAACTAATTAGTTCTGGGTCCCCTGTCGTTGTTGTAATTGAAGTTGGGTTGGTTTGGGTTTGCATTGTTCGTACCATTGAGAGTGTTGTTGTTCATGTTGTTCATGTTGTCACTGTTCGTGGAATTGTTGTTTTGAGCAATTAGAGTCCTTTGATTTTGCGACGCCAATGAATTCAGATACTGGAACATTTGTTGTCTGTTGTGTTGCACTTGACTCTGAGTGATTCCATGGTTTTGTGGGGCAAATAGCGAGCTGTTTCTATTGTTCATATTGCCCATGCCATTTAAGTTATTGTTATTGTTGTTGTTATTGTTGTTATTGTTGTTATTGTTGTTATTGTTATTGTTACTGTTACTATTACTGTTACTGTTACTGTTACTGTTATTGTTATTGTTATTGTTATTGTTACTGTTATTGTTGTTAGTGCTTATGTTTGTTTCGTTCATGTTCATGTTCATATTCATGCTATTGTTATTGCTGTTGTTATTTATGTTTGAATTCCCAGAGAAATGATCTTCTGTATGAAACCCAAAGTTTTCCATCACTGAACTAACATCGTTGACAAATGAGCTGATATCTCCATTCCACATGTTATCTAAGTTTTCCCATCCATCTAATGGGACTGTATTGGCAAGAGGCGACTCATTGAGATACAACAATTCTCCTAAGTTGTCATTAATATTCACATTGTTATTATTTCCATTAAAGCTCAAAGGAACACTACTTTGATTGTTGATAAAATCTGGTGTATTATTTAACACTACTCCATTGACATTATGGCTATTATTATTATTATTATTATTATTGTTGTTGTTGTTGTTGTTGTTCCCATTATTAATACTGTTAGAATTGTTTATGTTGGTTAAATTGGGATTTTGGTTAAAATTATCTATCTGCTGTGTTGGAGGATTGAATTGGAGATGAAATGGAATCTGAAAATTACAATTTTTACTGGATGTCTTTCCACCTTGTAACGGCTGAAAGGTTTGTGATTTGGAATTTGTTCTTTTTCGATAAGTTCTCTTTGGCTTTTTTCCCGAATTTTTCTTGTCTTTGTCTTCAAGTTTTTTCCTTCCTCTTTTCTTGGGTACTACAGCTGATATGCCATTAAAGTTATTTTTTTCATTATGTTCTTTAAAATTTTCCTTTACCTTTTCCTTTCCTTTTTCTTTTACCTTTTCCTTTTCCTTTTCTTTGCTTTTTATTATCTCCTTCTCTTTTCCTTTGTCTTTCTGTGTGTCTTTATCTTTGTCTTTTTGTTTCTCTTTAACCTCGGATTTTCCTGGTTTCTCTGGTTTCTCTGGTTTCTCTGACTCTTTACCTTTATTCTTTAAAGATTCCTTTACGCTCTCTTCCAATTTTACATCTCTTTTTTTTATACTCTTACCGGTATGCGTTTCTAATTCACTCTTTTTTTTTAAAAAAAGTAAATTTAAGCTGTCTTTCTCTGTTTCCTTTCCTTCTTCTTTTCCCACTCCTTTAAACCTCCCTTTTTTAAAATTATCTTTCATTTGAATCTCCTTATTATTATCACCTTCAATATTTTCCTTGATTGATTCTCTGATGCTCTCTCTAATAGCACTAGTTGGAGGTGAATTGATCGTCGAAGAATGCAAAAATGAACTTCTTCTACTCTTGTTATAACTCACATTATGGTTCAACAAAGCACTGATTGGCGACGAATGATCTGATGATATAACGGAAGCCTTTATAGGATCTGGATCTAGCGGTATCTTGTTGATGATTTTTCTAGCTGATGTTTCTGGACACGATGGATCTGCTATTGATCTTGATTTAGTGGATTTCTTTGAGTGTGCATTGGAGTCTAGAGAATTCGGTGTTCCAATCTGGTTACTTTCTTTGAACTTCAGCGACGTCGTTGATAGCTTTATCTTTTCATCTAGCGAAGAAGAATCGTCGTCATATGAAGATGATGAATCGTCAGCTTCTTCATTAGAAAAAAAATTGGTTTCCTCCTTGTTTATATGTTCTGCAAGACCCTCAACATCCGAGTCCTCATTAGTATGCTTAGTTGGCATTACGTTATTCTTTTGAGAATATTTAATCATACCGACTTTTTCTCGCAATGTCCAAAGACAATCAAAGAAAATGCTCGCAGCCATTCTTGTCTTGATAGCCACATCTGTCTTCAATGTTCCCTTTTCATATAATGTCTCAAAAAGCTTCCATAAACTTTTCATTATACCTGCAAACCTATACGCTATATCATATTTAACAATTGACGATTTTAATGTTAAATAAATTACGATATCATACATTGATCTGCCAAGCATGGTGTCAATGTATTTAGATATTGGAGAATGAACAATTTTACAAAGAATGATTGCAGCTTGCCATATTTCTATTAGATAAATGTTTGGTAGATATTTGATGAATTTTCGATTGTTATTTTGTGCGTTTCTTGTGTGATTAATTAATAATATTGTTGAGTTATAAAGTTTTATTAAACCTTTTTTGAGTTGAAGTGAATATAATGAAGAATACGGGCTATTTAAATTGGTCAAGTCGATATTTGAACTTGGGTCGATATCATTTAATAGGTCATCTAAACTATTTGAGTTGGTCGAGTCAAGGAAATAATAAGTCAACAAGTGAACTTTTGCTGCTAGTAATGAAAATTTTCTAATATCATCTAATTTGTGATCATTTGAACATAATCTAATCTCTATATTATTCAATTGTTTCAAGAGTATTTGAATTAGGGGCAATTTTTCATTATTGCTAACTAGACCTAAAGGATCTAAAAAATTTGAGTTTAAAGTCTTTGCAATTTGGTTTTCAAAATAAGAAATTTCTAGCATTTGGTTTAATTCTTGAGGAAAATCATTGGTGCTCAATAGTTTTTTATTATTGAGTACTCTTGAGTCGAATTGAACAAAAGCCGGATAACCAAACGTAGTTGCGATGGTTTGAGATACAACATTGCAAGAGGTCCAGGTTTTAATCTGTTCAGTTATCAAGTCCAATTGTTTTGAATCAGCAGAAGCATTTGAAAAATCTATAGTGTGGCCTGGAGAATGTAAACCTATTCTTATTGCTTGAAAAATTGCTATACCTATTGTATTCCAAGAAGAATCAGCGCTTAGAGAAGAAGTTAAAGAAGACCAAAAAGTGTAAATTAGAAAGGCCTGAACTGAATAAACTGAGGAGGCATTTAACACAGGCTCATCTAATTCTGAGGGAGAATATCTTGTTATTGGGCTTATAGTTAGGTCAGCTAAAATTGATTTAATATGAGGAGTTAATTTTAGTAGTAGTTTTCTTGAATCGGAAGAAATTCTTCTCATTGCCACAGACATTATAACCCAGAATAGTACTGGACATAGTCTATAAAGCTTTTCGGGGCCTTTGATAATGTCTATGATGGGTAAGATTGGATAATAATTGGAGGTGTATTCTTGATAGAATTCGGATATTTGAAGTGAAGACAATTCAATTTCACCCAAGGATTTAGGTTCGCATTTTAGTATTTCGCCAGTTAATATTATATCGCATTTAGCAGGAACAGAAGATTCGTCCAATTCTGGGTTTAGTATTTGTGATATGTTGTTTTTACTGTTAACAGAGAGTAAATTTAGTGAAGAAGAGGCTAAGTTTTTGATTTTAGTTAGAGGTAGTTCTGGAGATTCAAGTTTGATTTGATTCTGGTTTTGATTTTGGTTTTGGTTTTGAGATGAATCAAGGGTTTTTAAATTGTGAGCGGTTAGGGAAGATGGCTGTTCTATGTCTATGGGAACAATATCATTGTTTTCATTTATATCATTGGGATTTTGGTTAATATTTTCAGTATTGTTGTTGTCTTTTATAATATTGATATTTGGATTATTATCCATCTCTTGGTCTTGGTCTTGATCTTGATCTTGATCTAATTTAAGTTGAAAGGGAGTCTCGATTTTATGGATGGAATCGATATTTGAAGAAAATGTGGGGTTGGATGAATTAGAAGCGGTTGATATATTGGATAGGTTTGAGTTGTTTTTATTTATTAGGTTGGTTGAATTAAGGATAAGGGAGGTTATTTTTTCTAGCAATTCTGAATTTAGCGATGTATTCTTTTCTTCGTTTTCATTTTGATTCTGATTTTCAGCGTTGTTATTATTGTTGTTATTGTTTAATAGTAAATCAGTTATCCCAGCTTTTTGTAGAGTCAATTTCAAGTCGTTAAATTGCTTTTCCATCTGAGCTAATCTTGCTCTCTTGTAGGTTCTTTTGTAGTTCGATTGCAAAGAGCAGATGAGATTTCTTCTCGTACATCTTGTGCAAGGTAAGGGAGCTCTTTCTTGAGCATCGCATTTTGATTTTTGCTGTCTACATTCAACACAGGCCATCCTTTTGTTTTTTGCATTTTTCTTGATATTGTTTATGGTGTTTATGCTGTTAAGGTTGTTAGAATTAGAAATGTTATGGAGATTGTTGAGGCTATTGTAGGTGTTGAAGGTAGTAAGATTATTGTTAACAGCTGAGAGATTATTAAAATTGCTAAGGGAATTTAGACTATTGACGTTATTTAGCTGGGTAATCTGAGAGTTGTTTGACTGGTAATTTATATTTTGAGGATTATTATTGTTGGAATTGGTGTTATTGATGTTGTTATTGGGGACAGTAATGGTGTTTGCAAGGGAGTTGTTAATGGAGCTGTGAATGTTTGCATGGTTGGAGGTGTTGCTGTGAGTGTTATTGTTGTTGGGCAAGTTTGGTTGAACTGATAAAGGATTGGGGTTGGGGTTGGGGTTGTTTAACTGGTTCAACGAGTGCAGGTGCATCTGGGACTGGATGCTGGAAGAGGATAATTGATCGTTTTGCTGGGCAGGATAGGGATTTAGAGGGTACAATTGGCTGCTGTAGGAGGGAGACCTATTGTGATATGTGCTGATTTTGGCAGCATTGTTGTTTGCGCTGGAGATGCCATTGTTGATTGGGCTGGGATTGTGAGGGTTAACACGAATGTTGGCGGAACTGGGATTAGAAATCAAATTAGCTATGTCCAAGCTGCTCAAGCTGGGATTAGACGCAGCGGGGGTCTGAGTGTTCTGGGTGTTCTGGTGGCTGTGGGTGCTGGAATTCATGGTGGGAACATGGGCACTGGAGGCAATTGGAGAAGGGGCAGTGGAGCTGATGAAGAAGACTGTGCTTGGCTGGAAGCAGATAAACTGGTGCGATATAATAAATCAGACGGTTTGGGATAAAGTTCGGCCTGGAGGTCAGCGGCGTGCCCAGTGCAGCTGCTTACCTTTTGCAGCTGCGCCATTGGCCTGGGTCGCCCCTTGCCGCTCCCGCGCGCGTAAAGCTCCACAGCGGCGAGAGGACCGTGCAAGTGCGGTGAGAGCGCGGGGGTGGACGCCCGTCGCATCTGCCTTTCGCGATTCAACACGTGCTATCACGTGTTCTTATACTTGCCTTTTTTCAGCGTGGTCTTCAGCTCCAGCACACGCAGCAGATTCAGCACACGCAGCAGAATCACCACTCGTCATGAAGGTCTCAGCTCCAGCATACTTCCACTCCTCTGCCACTGCTCAGCTTCTCAGACCCTGGGTCAAAGAGCGATCAAACCAATTGTTCTACGGCCAACGTAAGTCTGGTTCGAAGAGACATGCCTTGACCACAAAACAGGGCAATAAGACCTTTTACAAAGGTACAAGATCCTCAGGTATTGGTAGACACACTCCTGGTGGTAACTATTATATAACTTGGTCCAAGGTGCGAACCTATGTTCCTCCATCTACCGAGAATTACAACCACGATTTGAAACCCTTGGTCCCAAAATACAACTTCACTAAGGTTTCTTCAAACTCTTATAAAGGCTTTAAAAACTCTTTAGATCCAAACTTATACTATAAAAAATTGTCTGACTATATATTTTATGGAAAAGAGATAAATCCAAATGATCCAGAGCTCCCAGAATGGCAGGAACATCCTTAGTAATTTAATTTTCAATTGAAGCTCAATTGATGTATTATCAATTTTCTATTTATATATAATTTTACCAGATTTTATCTAATTCTTATGTAAATATGTAATAAAAGTCCCTTATTTATTTATATCAACTCAACTCATTTCAATATCCTCGTTATCCATAATTTCTCCGTTGTCATTATTATTATGTTCAATATCAATAGCACTATCGTCATTACTATCACTATCGCTTTCACTGTTTAATATACTTTTTATAGCATTGCTTTTTTTATTATGGTTTTTATTATAATTTTGATTTCGAATTTTGATTTTCTTTAACTTTCTCCTTTTATCAATAATAATATTGCTACTACTATTGCTGTCAATGTTAACATTAATATTTTCCAAATTGTTCTCATCTTCTTGATTAATCATGTCTTTTAAATTAACTTTAAATTTAAATTGCCCATTTTTCTTTAAATCGATATTATTCAATTTAATATGATGAAACTCTTCATTTAACTTATTGTTTCTGTTGTTTTCATTAATATCATTTAAACTTGGTTTTTCATTTATTTTATCTTTATTCAAACTGTTGATCTTATTTTTATCTTGACTCAAATTCGAATTCAAATTCAAACTCGCATTGTTATCGCTACCATTATCAGTATTACCACTAATACCATTTTCATTCCCATTCCCATTCCCATTCCCGTTCCCACTTTTATTCCTATTGTCAACCCCACTATTAAAATTATTCACTGTCTTATTGAAATTATGTTTACTATGTTCAACGTTTTGACATGAAGTTTTTACATCGGAATCAACATGTTTCCCACTTCTTTGATTGTTAATTATCTCTTCATATTCTTTTTGAATAGCTTCATCGTCGTCCGATCTCTCAACTTCTGATTCGATAACTAATTCACTAACAAACTTTTCCTCAGTTTTATCCGTTATCTTACCAAATGGCAATTTCAGCTGATTTTTATCAATGTTCTTGCCCCGGTTTTTATTTTTGTTATTGAGATAACTGTTATTGTTAAAATCATAACTAATCTTAATCTTCCCATTTTCATCAACCAATTCCTCATTCCCATTACTATAACTAGTTTTACTGTTATTACCCACAAGTTGTTTCATGGTTTTAGTCGCTTTAGAATACCTTATAGCATCATTCCGAACTAATTTTCGAACACTTTGAGTCTTGGGCACAACATTGGTTAAAAAGTTCAAATTAGAATTCACTGATGCTGCTTGCGAAAAATCCTTATACGTTATTTTTTTCCTTTTCTCTATTCGAGCATTTATTAATGCCTGCTCCGTTAGATATTGAACAAATAGTTCTGTTGCAATAGCTGTAGCAAAAACAGTCGTTTCATTGCATGATATATGCGAAGGATGAAATTTAAGTATTTTCTTGATTCTCGCCAACGGTAATACTGTAGTTCCCAATTCTTCTTCATTGTCATCGTTATCATCATTATCATTATTATCATCATTATTATCATCATTATTATCATCATCATCATCATCATCATTATCATTATCATCATTTTCTTTCTCATTGTTATTATTATTATCTTTATCGGTATTGGCTTTTTCAATTTTTGGCTCTTCTTCTACTATACTTTTAATTTTGCTTTTACCCTTAGTTTTGCTTTTACTTCTATTTTTACTTTTAATTTGATCGTTATTATTATTATGTTCGTGATTTTTATCCTCTATTTCAATGTCTTCGTCACCGTTATCATTTTTTTTATCCTTCTTTTTGTTTTTATGTTTGGGATCATACGATATGATCGTGAAATCTCCTTCCTTTTCTTTATTATCATTTTTATCATCCTTATCACTCTCGTCATTTTCGTCATTTTCGATTTCAACGACAGATCTTTCAAACTCTTTAGTATTACTGTCATTAGTATTGCGACCGTTTATATCTATGGCACTAACATTGGCACTAGTCTTTGCAGTATCACCCATCTCCAATCCAATCAATCTCTTTTCTTCTAATGCTTTGCAATCTTTTCAATTCTCAATTACGATTTCACAATAATCGCCAAAATGAATATAAATGTGTCGCATCAAACCATAAATAAGAATTAAAAATACACGTGAACAACAATCTCTTTTTCGCTCCCCAGTCTAGATCTTTCCGATGGGCTGAATTAAAGGATGGAATGGGATGGGATGGGATCTGAGGTTTTATGATTGCTTTTACTGATCTCAAGAGATATAAAATGTCGAATCATTTTATTTCTGTATTTTATCTGTACTATTTGTTCTCTTTTTCAATTCCTTAGTTGTATTTGTTGTATTCATTGTATTCGTTGCATTTGTTGCATTCTTTTTACTTTTCTTAATTATATTCCTATATTCTGATTCAATTCAAAGTAAAAATGAATTTCAATCAATTGAGCAGCAAAATTAAAGAAAAACTTGCCCAGGAAAGTCTTTCTCCAAACTCTGTATGTATTTCGCCATCCAACAGTTTAGTTCAACTAAATAAGAAACAAAAAAACTAATACATCAGTAAATGTTTCTTTAGGATTATTCTCCTCCATCGGAACCACGAAACAAGAAAGTATTTCAGGCTCAACATGGATATCTTGAGTCAGAAACCAAAACCTACACATATCTGGAGCATCCAACTCCTTACAGACGGCTCAACTCCCCCAATACTGCCAGTTTGTATAGAATGCAGGGCGAAGAAGCTCCAGCATCGCCAAAAAGCGACTTCTTCTCCAAACACATGAACGAAGAGAACACCAAGAACTACGGCAAAAAAGCCAGCCAGTTTCTCATGAACCAGATGAAAAGGAATTTCTGAACTAAATAGCCTCTTTAATACATGACTGTTTCACCAGACCCACCTGTTTCTGTTTCGTCTTCATCTGTTTCATCTGTTTCATCTGCCTCTGCTTCCCAACGCCCTCCCACACAAACGAGCCCCAGTCTGCTGGCGACGAGTAGACGCTGAAACTGCTGTTTCACCCTAAGGCTGAAGACAGAGACAGAGTAAAACACATAAAAGACCCCAAGAAGCCCTCTTTTGCTGAACATCTTCACCAGCACCTTTACCAAGCACAAACCTGAAAGCACAAGCACTATCGCTTCCTATTCCCTATTCCAATGGATATCTCGTACCTCACCAGCAAGCTCAAGGAGAAATCCAGAAGCACTCTCACCAGAGGCGTGGAGATGTACCACGACAGAGTCTATGTATGGATCATTTTTTCCTTATCTTTGCCTTCATCTCCATTTCTTTTTTATTAACACAGTTCTTGATAACCAATTGCTAATCGCAGTATTACCAACCTCCCCAATTGCCTGAAAACCAAACGCTTTTCGATTCCCAGCACGGCTATCAAGACCATGTCCATATCAGTAGCGACGATGAGACTGTTGAAGCAAGTCAAACTGGTTCCGATCAGTCGATTTCCGATGCTAAACCAAGATTGGCTCATTACTACTACGATAAACCAACTCCATATCGAAGACTAGGCTCGCCTGAAAATGCTAAATTGTACGGAGGAAACACCAAATCCAAGGTGTTTGATTTCATGGAAAAATTGAACATCCAAGACCAGGCTGCTGATTACATTTCCACGCACGTAAACAAAGACCAGGCCAAATCTATCGCTAAACAATACTCCAAGGACACTGGGAAGTATTTGTTCCAACAAATCAAAAACAATTTCAAAAAATGATAAACAGGATCGATTGAGAATATATCGGCGATGCTAAACGGCTCGTTGCGAAAAACACAGGGTTTTTCCGGCTTCTATATACAGCGATTCTCAATATCTGTAGCCCACTAAGTAGATTTCACACGCAATGTCCCGATTTCAAAAGGGGTATCTCATCAAAATGCTTCAAGCCAATAAGGCCCTCGATAAGAAAATCGACTTGATTTCCTCTTATTGTCAGTTCAAATTAATCTACATTTTTCTTATTAGAGACATTGATAAAAAAATCCATTGGAAAGCATCTCTCTTGCTCCTCTGGTTTTGTATTTAAACATGCTTTTTCCCCGGCATTGTCCCCTCTAATACCTTTTGTAAATAACGTAAATAGATCAATAAATACACTAAAACTAATCAATTATCTCATCCAAATACAAACCTTTCAAATTCACCTCTATTAAAATGACTAAGATTGTGGTTATCGGTGCTGGCGTTGCAGGTTTAACCACCTCATATTTGCTAGCTCAAAAAGGATACGACGTCTCGATCATTGCTAAAAACCTTCCAGGTGATATTGATCCTGAATATACTTCTCCTTATGCCGGTGCTGAGTGGTATTCTTTAGCATCAAAGGACGAAATCTTTGAACAAGAATTAGATAAACCAGGCTATTTCGAATTGAGAAAATTGGCTAAAGATCCAAAATCAGGTATCCATATCATCGATTCCTATGAATATATTAAATTTGAGGATGCTGATAATTATGAATTTCCATGGTTTGTAGATTTTGTTGAAGGCTTTGAAATGATCAATGACAGATCAAAATTGCCAGATGATTGTAAATTCGGTTTCAAATTTTCAGGGTTAACTGCAACAACAACCATTTACTTATACTACTTATTAAACAAATGTGTTGAGCTCGGTGTAACCTACAAAAGATATAAACTTGACCACATTAATGATGCTTTCTCTTTGCATCATTCAGGTGAAAAATCGGACTATGTTATCAATTGCACAGGTTTGCTAGCTGGTAAATTAAATGGTGTCAATGATCCTTTAGTTTATCCAGTTAGAGGTCAAACTTTACTAGTTACCAATACCCCCAAAAAACAGTT
This sequence comes from Ascoidea tarda (nom. inval.), assembly GCA_030560485.1. Lineage (NCBI taxonomy): Eukaryota > Fungi > Ascomycota > Saccharomycetes > Ascoideales > Ascoideaceae > Ascoidea > Ascoidea tarda (nom. inval.). Next base: position 12,118 of record JAKTTS010000448.1, read on the forward strand.
AACTGTCTCCAATTTCAAAGGTTATGACGATGAAATGCTATACATTATACCTAGAAAAGAAGGTGGCACTATTCTCGGTGGATGTTTCCAAAAACACAGCACAGTTCAAGAAGTTGATACTGCTTTGATTCAAAGAATCTCCGAAAGAGCTGTAAAATACTGCCCAGAATTGATTGACCCCTCCATCAACCACAATAAAGACTACCTTGATATTGTTAAAGTCAATGTTGGTTTCAGACCTTATAGAAAAGGTGGCCCAAGAATTGAAATCGATAAACAAAATCCAAAAATTATTCATAACTACGGTGCTGGTGGTTCAGGTTATCAAAGTTCCTATGGCATGTCTGGTAAAACGATTGAATTGCTTGAAAAAAGCATCAAACTTAACACTTCTAAATCCAAATTATGACAACATAACAACCCCGATAAACCATAATCTTATTTCTATAAAATTCAATATTCTTTTACATAGCATAAATAAAACGATTTATCTGCCGAATAAGTTGCGCAACATATATTTATCGCAAAATAAATTGCAAAATAAATTGCAGGTCGTAACTCGCAGGCAGCAGCTCTCTGGTCACATGATCATAATCGGATTTCGTGCAAAGATTGAAATTTATTTTAACAAAACATAAACAGCTTTAGTTCTGAAACTAAAGAAGAGTGTTTTTTTTTCTTGACGATTTGTTTTAACCAATGGATGGTTCTAGCATTAAATTAGGTGCCGGAGTAAACAACAGCATCAGTAATATTACAAACAACAACAACGATAATGACAGTAACTCTGCAGCCAACAATGCTTTCACTTTTCAGCCTTTCAACTATGATCTCCAAACACCTAAAAATCAAAAAATTGTTTCTTTGAATTTTGAACCTGACAAAATTGAAGTCGATCAAGATAGTGGATCTGATGATGACCATACAATTGTGAATGATGGTTCTGCTACTTTTAATTCCAATAATGCAGGCGATTCAGTTGAAGTCGATTCTGAAACCAGTGTTGTTTTAACAAGATTAAATCATCCTCCTATTCCAAAAAATGGTTTAGATGTCTTCATTCAAGCTAAAAGATGTCTAAAATTTAAATTTAATCCCATCGGTGCAAATGGTCTAATGTTTGTTTCTTCTTCAGATTTAAATATCTCTTCAAAAGCTTATGAATCTGATATAAACTTATATCCAGTTCAAAACATTTCCCCAATTTTTAATGATAATTTTGATTCAATTGATTGCTATATTGACTACATC
>JAKTTS010000449.1:0-13350 GCA_030560485.1 Ascoidea tarda (nom. inval.)
TGAGTTATCCAAACACGCTGCTGTATGATTAGTGGATCCTCTTTACGGGGCCTCCTTTACCCGACCGCTGAGTCAGAACCCAGCCATTAGCAATCATCCAGCAATAACAACTCATCACAACACCACAACACAACACAAAACCGGCGGGAGAGGAATCACAAACACGAATCCACACCGCAAAAAACACACTGCAATACCACAAAAGCAGTGCCTAGAGCGCTGGAATTGTCCTCCAGCAGGGGCTGGCACAGGGCCTGGGCCTCCAGCGCAGCATCTGCTGACAGGCCCGCCGTGCTGGGCGTGTGTCCCATCGCGACACTGGCACTGTTGTGGTGTTGCGTGTGGACCGTGGTGTTGCAGTGTTTCTAACCCCACAATGGCGCTAAAATGCTCTAACAATTAAAAATAGACTCACCGATGACATATTCCCAATGAGGAAAATAAAAAAAAAAATTCAAAAAAGAATGATTTAAAAGCTATTCTACGCACCTTCCAACTCTCGTCCAACAATATATAAATCACAAAAACCCTCTCCATCAACTCATTTCCTTTCTCTTTCCTCCAGTTCTCTTTTTCCTTTTTCTTCCACTCCCTTATTTTCTCTTTCTTGGCCTTTTCCACCTTCTCAGTCTGTTCTCTTCAAATCTTTCCAAATCCCCGGATTCCATCTTCCTTCATCTGATTGTTCCTATCAACTGTATTATATCGAATCATCAATCTATCATCTCATTGCCTTCGACTCATCGCCTTCATCTCCACATTTCAATTTATATGTAAGCTATCATTTATTTCCAATTAATGCTTTGTTTTTCCAATTTCATTTGATCCTTTTTCTTTTCTCACATCGGCGTTTATTTGTTGTTTTTCCTTTTTAATTCCAATTAGCTCCATAATCTTATTCATAATCTTATTCATAATCTTATTCTCAACACTATTCATAATATTTTTTCTTTCCGGAAATGTCTGAAATACTAGAACCAGAATACTCCTTTTTCAATAATAATCATAACCATAATCATAATCATAACCATAGTCACACAAATAACCCCAATAACTCCATTAACCACAATGTCTCCAATAATAACATCAACATTAATAACTCCAACAATAACCACTTCAATAACCACTTCAATAATGAATCAAATTCAACCCATATATCAAAAATAACTGAAATATTTAAAAATCATAAGATGAATAGCAATATCAACAATAATATCGATATTGATAACAATAACAATAATAATAATAATAATAATAATAATAACAGTAACAACAACAATATCCAAGATAAATCAATCACCCCAAATAAAAATGATCCCTTCATCTACAATTTCATCAATCTGGATTTCATTTCTTCCGCTTCAAGCTCTCTAAAATCTTATTCAAACTTATTCTTAAACGTTAATTATAACAACAATAACAACTCAAATATCACAAATAACCATAACATCAACATCAACATCAACACATCCTCAATTGCCAATAACTATCCTCTTCCAAACTCTTTAACAACTTCCTCAAACAATTCCTACAATAATAACTACAGTTATGTCAATGACATTAACTACCAATATTACTTGAAAAACTTTAAAAAAAATAATTACAATTACGATCAATTTCACAATGATATTAATCAAAATATCTTAAAATTACAAAATTCAATAGATTTCAATAACAACAATACTACTTACAATAATAATCCTAATAATAACAATTCGCTAAAAAAATTACTCCCTTTAAACTCATCCTCTTTAGTTACAATCTACGAATTCAATAATTTAAGAAATTCAAATAAACAATTCTCAAACAAAAACAAATCAAACTTCAATTTTTCTTTATCTCTTTTACCTCAATCTATATTATCAAAAATCATCAACAACATCTCCCAATCTGATCTAATTCAACTAGCTCAATCAAACTCATTATTTCACAACCTTGTCAAATTAAAACTTTACAATAAAATACTCATAACTGATAATGACTACAAAAATAACAAAAACAACATCTCAGATACTCAATTCACAAATATTAACTACACCATTCTACCTCTAAAAAATCTTCATCTATTTATTGATTCTTTAAATCTATCCTTGTTTAAAAAATCAATCATTAATGAAATTACAATCATATCCAATTCAACCTCTAATCGTTCAAAATTTATCAATAATACTAACCCCTATCAACCTCTATACCAAAAATTGTTCTCCATCTTTCATCAAAGTAACTCAGATCCCGATTCGCTTTCTAATCCAACTTCTTCCTCTCCCTCCTCCTCCTCTTCAACTTCTCTTTTTAAATCTTATTTATCCTTCAATAATTTCGATTATATCAATGTTAAAAATTTTGGCGATTTCATCACCTTTAATAAAAATCAAATTTTATTTAACTCATTCCAAAAAAATCAACCAATTCAACCTAAAAATTCGGCTTTTTATAATGAAAATAATACCCAATCTCGCTTTAATTTCAATCAAAAAACTTTCTCTTCCTCCTCTTCTTCTTTACTATCCTCTTATAAAAAGGATATTTATAATAATAATATTCTACCATTATCCTCCTATCAAATTACTGTACTAAATAATATCAACATTTTACCCACCGCAATTGCTAAAAAGTTAATTATCTTTTCTTATAACTCTTCAAAGATTTATCGATTGCCTTTTAAGTTAAATTTTAAAGGTTTCAAAAACTTATTAGCTTTGACTAATTTATACTTGAATTCTTGGTTTTTATCTTTTGAATTTATTCAAAATTTTATTTATTTCAAAAATTACTTGATATCTTATGCTGCTGGTCAAATACTTCCATCTCAAAATGAAACAATCATTGATGTGGACAATCAACACCAAAATGACAATTACATTCAAAATGAAATTAATTACTTAATTGAAAATAGCGATTTAAAATTATCAAACTTGAAAACTTTTAGCATAACTTCTTTAGATAATACAATTCTTTTTAATTTCGAAAATTTGAATTTAATTGTCAACTTGAATGATATCAACAATCTTGAAATTAAATTTAGATCTGATGATATCTTGAGTAACGACAATTCGGTTGTTGATTTCTTTCATGATTGGCGTCATTATTGTAATCAATTGATCAAAAAAAATAAATCAAATAATATTAATAAAAACAATAACAACAATAACAACAATAATGGTAGTTTTTATATTACTGATGATTCTGATTCAAATTCAAATACTGATTCAGATTCTGATTCAGATTTAAATTCAAACTCAGATAATGATTCAATAATAGATGACGACGAAGAAATGGACAATGAATATCTTTATATAAATTTCGATAAAAAAAATAAAAATAACCAAATTAATCAAAATATTTCTGAAACTCAAATCTCACCCAATAATTCTATAAATGTTGATAATAAAATCTTTAAAAAACCATTTGAAAATATTCAAAAATTATCATTAATCAATTATTCCTATTTTGAATCAGATAGCTATAAATATCGTCACCTTTCAAAAAATGAGCTCGATGAAATTTCTATAGTCAATGAATTTTATTGGCACGAAGTTTTATTAAACTATATTCCTTATTTCAAGAACTTGAAATATTTATTCCTTGGTCTAAGTGGTGGAGACATTAATCTCGATGATATCCTGGATGAAAACATTTTAGAATCTCAAATTGTTGAGAAAAGAAAAATCTTCCAACTAATTTTATTCAATTTAAATAAAAACTTGAAAACTTTAATTCTTCCAGATTTCTTATACAATTGGTCTATTTTTTTGATTTCTGATTCGGCTTTCAACTCTCTAGATTATAATCACTCCATTCAATTTATCAAAGATTTAAATAGATGTTCTTGCCTTAAGTGTTCAAAATCAAGAAAATTAGTTGACATTTATTGCAATAATGGTGTTGAAGAAAGTCAGATTTTCAATAGAAACTATACTCATTTTTTAGGTGAAAAAACATCTCTGAAATTGACTAGCTACAAATCTTTTTACAAATTTGTTCTTTCAAAATTGAAATCCCGACTTTTAATATATAATACAGAAAACTCAATTAATCTATACTCAGGACTAGATATGGACAAGCTTCCTTGTTCTAAAATGGTTTTTGATCATAAAAAAGATTTATATAAAATAGCAATTACTCATTTCTATTCTATTGTGAGACTAATCATTCACTCAATTGTTCCACATCTACAAGAAATAACTTTTTGTTTAAAAAATATACAAAGGGTTAATCTTGGGGGAATTGATTTTTTAATTAGGAAGAACGATATCATATGCATTTGTGACGACTTTAACGAAATAATTAGCAGAAATTTTTTTTAATGCTAGGTATTTCTATAATCATTTTTTTTTTTTGGTTTTAATTTTTATCCTATATTTTTACTCTATATTTAATTTTTTTCATTTTATTTGGTTTTTTTTTTAGTTTTCTTACGACATTCAAAAATAATTAGTGTTACAAAATAAAAATTGGCTCATGAACAACATTTTCTAAAAGATGTATTGCTATAAAAATTTTCAGCTGTTTTTATTTCGAAAAAAAACAAAAAACATTCTACAATTTGAATTTGGATTTAAAACAAATTTACAAAAAAAGCTAGAAACCCACACGGACTTTGAATTGTGGTAATCCATTTTTCAAAATCAAATTGTGTAAATTCTGTATACTTGAAATTCACCAAGAGCATATAATCTGTACTTGTTATTTACAACAAAGACAAATTCACATAAACAACCCGATAACTAAAGTATTTGAAACTGTTGTTGTTCTCAAAATTTATGGTTCCACTTTAAACAGATATAAAGTAGCTATTATTGCCGATTAAAACTATAATTGCGTAAGCTTGTGCTAATAATATAAATTTCGAGCTGCTTTTAGCGAATTTTGCTGCTGGGTTTATAAATAATTTAAATTTCTTGCAGCACTTAGGTGCTTTTATCGTTTGCTTTTTATTGCTTTGAATCAGCAACAAATAGCCCTTAAATCAAACTAAATACGCCTTCTGCCCGTGTCACATCAGTGGTATAGCAGCTGGTTGCCAGTTTATACAGTCGAACACTCACACATTCCGCAGCCATCCCTGTATACCCTGGTGGTAACACCAATATAAGACTCTTCCAAAAAATACAGAAAATCAAATAAAGCCTGGTTTTGAATTGGAATATTTCCAAGAACCACATGCAATGACACAAAACCAGCATTTGCGTTTCTTTCGATTTGTTTTGATGGCTCAATAGTCTTGGCTTCTCTTGTGCGTCTGCCGCCAAACAAGCTTTGACAGATCTGCCTATGTATGCAAGCGCCTAACAGACACACCAACATGTGATGGCCCAAATTGGCATTTGTCTCTCCTTAAAAATATTAGCAATATATAGTACACTAAGACTGGGGTGGAATATCCATCAATCGAAAGATATATTCTTACTTATTGTATACCTGAAAATAAAAGAAACAATATTTTACCGCTTTGCAACATTACTTCCTTATTGTGTGATAAATTTGCCAATTTATTATATTTTCTGCTCATATTGCTAAATTGCTCAACTAAATACATTTTAAATTCATCTATAGACTTTAATTATATTTACTTATATGTTGTTTAGCAAAGTTTTCTGTAAATTTTTAAAAAAAAAATTCATTTCACAATTTAAATTCATTTTGAAATCTTCAATATTCCATCACCTTATTTAACAAAAAATTTAGGAGGTTGATTAATGAAAAATCTATTTAGGGAAAAATAGTCCTGAGTTACCGAATCTAAAGAATACTTATTAAGACAAAGCTCAATATTCTATTAGAGATATTCTGGTTTGAGCTTCACTATCCGGTGATTTAACTTTTTATTGAAATACAAATAAACAAAAAAAGCAAAGGAAATTGGAAAAACTTATAATTATAAGATTTTAAGCTCTATTACAGTATCTTGAATCCGTACTATAATTATATTGAAAACATTTGTGATCGATATTCCCTGGGGAATCTGAAAATTTTGGATATAGTATGGTTTTCCATAGCTGAGTTTATTTTTAGATTTTAGCAATTTAAAAATCAGTATATTTCAAAAGGCAATATAAATTATATTAAAAGTTGTTGAAATTGAGCAGGAAGTTGATGTGGGTCTTGTTGAAAAGTAATGTTAAAGTTGAATAAATAAAATAAAACCCACCTTATCTTTGAATTATAGAAAAATAGACAATCGATATACCAAAACAATTGAGGGGAGCTTATATAGTGTGAAAAATGTTTTATATGCTTTTTCAAGTGTAAATATAAAAACGTCAGATAACTAATATTTTTCTTAAATCTCTAGAGTTGCAATCAATCGACCTTTTATTGTCTATATTTTTTGTTGTGTTTTAGTGCGGTGTAATTTTTCTTGCTGGAGAATTGCCAAAATGACTATTTATCTTGCGCTCCGCCGAATATCTTGCGCAAGATAAAAAGGTTTTGCAAATTAATAATTTTCAGTTTGGGGGATTTGTTATTGCTTCAACTAAAAATTATCAATGTCAAGAAAGAGCTTCTTTTTCAGAAAAAGTTATCTTAAAAAGAAGGAAAAAGAGGTTTTTAAATTAAAATTAAATAAAAATACCTTGGATCATGAGAACCTACGTCAAAGTAGCAAAGGAACCTCCACTCAAACTACATTGAGTAGTTTTTTTAAGCCATTTGAACAAGCACCAAATGAAAATAGTCAAAACTCTACAAAAATTGACAATGAATTCGATTCCCAAACAAATTCTCAGGAGAATGTGAGATCAAATGTTGGCTCACAGAAGCAACCAATTAACTTAGATCCAATTGAAAAGGAATCGATGAAATTTTCAAGAGGTATTAATAATAAAAGCAGCAGTAATCTTAAACACAGTGATAAAGATTCATATGTTTCGAGTAATTGCCTCTTGGAAAATAATAACTCCAGCTCCTTTGTTGATAATAACACAAACGACAAAATTTTTTTTCAAACTGATATTGTTGGTCCAATTGAAAGTTCATTGACTGGTGCTCTAAATGAAACTAATGGAACTTCAATGAAAAAACATCTTAGTCTTAATGATTTCAAATTTGAAAAAGAAAAGATAATTAATACTCATGAGGAGAACAAAAATAAAGAATATTCCTCAAAATTATTAAAAAGAAATTTGGAGGACCTGGAAACTCCCTTCAACAGAAAATTTCCAAATACAAAGAAAATAAAACTTGACTGCAAAAAGGTAAAACTAACACCACTAGAACAACAGTATGTCGACTTGAAGCTCAGAAATTTAGATAAAATTTTAATGATTCAATCAGGTTATAAATATATTTTTTATGCAAGTGATGCTGTCATTGCCTCCGACACCCTTCATATAATGTTAATGGCTGGAAAATTATCAATTGATTTTAATAATCCAAATCCAAATGATCATAAATATGATAAATTGGCTCATTCTTCAATACCAATTGAAAGATTGCATATTCATATCAAACGTTTGATATCTCATGGTTTCAAAGTAGGCGTGGTTGAACAAATTGAGAGTTCCAATGTTAAAAAGTTGAATAATGATAGAAAACTATTTAAAAGAGACTTAACACAGGTTTATACTAGCGCAACATACATTGAAGATTACTCCAGTGATGATGTTCAATTAAATCGAAAAAACAATTATGTCATTTGCTTAATTGAAACTCCTACAAAAGAAAATAATAAAACAGCTTTAATATCTTTAGTGGCTGTTCAACCTTCTACAGGTGAAATAATATATGACCAATTCGAAGACTCTTTTTTAAGAAGTGAACTTGAATCACGTCTATTATATTTTAACTCAAACGAATTTGTGCTTATAAACGGACTTTTGACAAAAACCTCAAAGGAGATATTTAAAAAAAAATTTAATTCTTCTATTGATGATAACATTAAAGTTAAAAAATACGATAACATAATTTATAAAGATTACTATAAGCATGAGGTTGTTGAATATATCAATGGGTTAAATCTACCAAATGCAGATGAGCTAAGAGATTTTGTATTATCATTGGACCCAGATGTTTACAAATGTATTTATCATTTAATTGAATATTTGAAGGAATTCAATTTAGATAATATATTTCAAATAATTTCAAATTATAGCTCATTTCAAGATTTAAACCATATGGTTTTGAGTTCGCAAACAATTAAAAATCTTGAAATTTTTCAAAATTCTACCAATTTAGGTGAAGAAGGTTCGCTTTTATGGCTATTGGACAATACTTGTACCAAAAATGGCTATAGATTATTGAAATCCTGGATTCTAAAACCGTTGACAAATAAGGTGGAGATTGAGAAACGATTAAATTCGGTAGAGGATTTAGTTGAAAATTTCAAGTTTTCGGCTTCACCAGATGATAGTAAAAAGTCATCCTTTTATTTTTTAGAGATCTTAGTGAAATTTCTTAAAAAGTCTAGTAAGGATTTGGAGAAAAGTATTATGAGAGTTCATTATCAAAAATGTTCAAGAAAAGAAATTTACTTATTTTTAAGAGATTTTTGCGAAATTGTTGATATTTTCTTGAAACATTATAAAGCAAAAAGTTTTAAAGTGTGTTTTAAGAGTGATGGATTGCATAATATTTTTGATCTGTTATTTGATACAGCTATTAAATTGGACCCAGTAATTAAGACGCTTCTAGAAATGATAAATATTTCTGTGGCAATGGACGAATCCGATTTTGAAGTTCAAAAGTTGAATTTTTTCAATAGAACTGAAAAATTACTGCAAAATAAAAATTTTGAGAGTCAAGAAAATGTGGATAGTCATAGTTTTGTTTTCAAGAATAACGAGTATACACTATTTTTGGAAACTATTGATGAGATAAAGAGCAAGATCGATATTATCGAGGGCCAGTTTGAAGATGAATTGAAATGCATTAAAAGATTGCTAAAAAGATCAGCTTTGAAATATTCTACTGTTTCAAAAGAAGCCTACTTGGTTGAAGTTAGTAATAATGTGGCCAAAATCATCCCAAAAGATTGGTTGAAGATTTCTGCAACAAAAAAAATTTCTAGGTTTCGAACTCCCAACTGTACTGATCTTCTCAAACAGAAAAATGTACTTCATGAAAAATTGGTTTTAGAAAATGAAAGATTTTTTAAAGAGATATTCTTGAGGGAAATAGACAATAATCTCATTTATTTTAATAAAATTGTAAAATATTTGTCAATACTTGATTGTTTGTTGTCATTAGCTGTTGTTTCGTCAAAAATGGGATATGTTAAACCTAAGTTTTATGATGATTCAAAAACCCAACAGATTGAAATAAAAGAAGGAAGAAACCCTATAATCGAACAGTTTGTTTCGCAAAATGGGTATATTTCCAATGATTTTGAGATTTCAGATACTGAAGGAAGAATATCCATCTTAACTGGTCCAAATATGGGAGGAAAATCGTCATTTGTCAAACAGCTTGCATTGATTGTGATTATGGCACAAATCGGTTGTTATGTTCCTGCTTGTTGTTGTTCATTATCAATATTCAATTCAATTCATATTAGAATGGGAGCTGAGGATAATATTCTTGAAAATTATTCAACGTTTATGGTTGAAATGCTGGAAGTATCAAATATAATACACAGTTGCAATTCCAAATCATTGGTAATTTTTGACGAAGTTGGTAGGGGAACAGGAACAATTGACGGTACTGCCATTGCATATGCAATTTTGAATTATTTTCTTGACAAGGAAATACCAGTCAAACCACTAATATTATTTATTACCCACTTCACATCCTTATCAGATTTGGAATTAAGCAATCCTAGAACAGTGAGAAACTATCATATGGGCTTTATTGAAGATAAACATAGCGAAGGTAATCAATTGGACAAGTTTCCAACAATAACTTTTTTATACACTCTAGTAAAAGGAATATCGAAAAGCTCCTATGGTTTAAATGCAGCAAAATTGGCACAACTACCTGAGGATATTCTAGAAAAAGCGTGGGAGATTTCCAAGCAAATGCAAAACGACGAGAAAAAGGCCAAAGAGCGTAGCTGGTTGATGGAAGCAAGAAGACTAATTATGAACATCGACAACAAAAGTTTCAGTGAGTTGAAATATCTCACAAACAGTCTTTAAATATATACAATCATTTTGTCTGCTCATGTGGGCCAAAACGTTACATAGTTTAAGAAATTCAGGATTGTACATCAAATCTAAAATCTAAAAACAAAATATGCATCAGTTTGTAAAGAAGAACCAATCAAACGCATCTTAACGTCTGTTGTCAAGCGCACATTGTCTGTATTCCGCTGTACTGTTTTTTCCAGTGCTGCGGTTGACCTGTAAAAATACAACAAATCTTGTACCACAATCCAGATGAAGTTCAGAGCTCAGATTCGAACTGCTGAGCTTTTGAGCTGGGTTCAAAGCTCTAACCCATTGAACCAAAAAAGAAATTTTCATGTCGGTCCCAAAATACAGTATAATTATTATCTAGATTTTTCAATTGTATGAGTAATTTATTCATTTTGGAGTGTTATTTCGGTAATAGATAGCTTTTTTAGAGTCATAAAGAGCAATTAATATTTCAAAATTGTTTATTATTTAGCGATTTCTTCAATAGACGCCAATTTGCAAACCAAATAGTATTAGTGAAACGTTTTCTGAGTTTCTCATCATGGTAAGTATAGTTGGGCTATCATTATATTTCGGTTTTTATAAAATTGCAAATATACTAATTGTTTTCATCACCTAGACTCTTGTTCAACCAAAATTTGAAAGTTTATATGATATTATTGTAGATCACAGATCATCATTGCCAAAGGACGACGTGTATAATCTATATCCCATTTATTCTTTTGTTAACAATGATTCAATTACTCCTCATTTGGCCTACTTGAAATTGTGTAATGATAGTTCTTCGCCAAAGACTCCAAGTTTTTTATTTGAAAGTGCTAAAAATGGGGACACTGTCGATAGATATTCTTTTATTGGATTCAATCCCAGAAAAATTATCAAAACTGGTGTTCCTGGAAAACCTGAAACCGATATAGATCCATTGATTTTATTAGAGAAAGAATTAAACAAGTTCAAACAAGCTCAATTACCTGGTTTGAATATGCCTAGTCTTAATGGCGGTGCGGTTGGTTATATCAGTTATGATTGTATAAAATACTTTGAGCCAAAAACCAAAAGAGATTTTTTGACAGACAATTTGAAATTGCCAGAGTCGATTATAATGCTATTTGACATCGTTGTTGCTTTTGACAATCTCTTTCAAAGATTCCAAATAATTAATAACATTCAAATCAATTCAGAAGATGATAAAAACACTATAAACTTGAAATATCTTCAAGCTTCAAAGGAAATCCAGAAGATTGAAAAAAAATTATTAGACACATCAAAGCCAATTCCATATCCTTATCAACCCCAGGTCATCCTAAATCAGCCTTTTGTTTCCAATATCGGTCAAGAAGGCTACGAAAACCATGTTAAAACCCTTAAAGATCATATTTTGAAAGGAGATATAATCCAGGCTGTTCCTTCTCAAAGAATTTCGAGACCAACGTCTTTGCATCCCTTTAATATTTATAGGCACTTGAGAACTGTCAATCCCTCTCCTTATTTATTTTATATTGATTATGTTGATTTTCAGATTGTTGGTGCTTCTCCTGAATTGTTGGTCAAATCTAATAGTAAGAATAAAGTTGTCACTCATCCGATTGCTGGAACAATTAAAAGAGGGACAACCAAGGAAGAAGATGATGATCTTGCAAATATTTTGAAAACCTCTTTAAAAGATAGAGCCGAACACATCATGTTGGTTGATTTGGCAAGAAACGATATCAACAGAATTTGTGATCCATTGACTACTAACGTCGATAGGTTGCTAACGATTGAAAGGTTTTCTCATGTTATGCATCTTGTTTCAGAGGTTTCTGGAACTCTTAGACAAGATAAAACTAGATTCGATGCTTTCAGATCTATATTTCCTGCAGGAACAGTTAGCGGTGCTCCCAAAATCAAAGCTATGGAACTCATCAGCGAGCTCGAGAGAGAAAAAAGAGGTGTTTATGCTGGGGCTGTTGGAAATTGGGGCTACGATGGGAAGACAATGAATACCTGTATAGCCTTGAGAACAATGGTTATCAAGGATGGTGTTGCTTATCTTCAAGCTGGTGGTGGTATTGTTTTTGATTCTGATCCTTACGATGAATATATTGAAACAATGAATAAAATGAAAGCTAATAACAATACAATTGTGGAAGCAGAAAAAATTTGGATAAAAAGACTAAGAGATGAAAATTACAGTAGCGATGCTTTATGTAAATAAATACAATTCATGTGAAATAATTTTACATCAACTCTTGTCTTGTTTATTTTCAAGTTAAAATCTAGCCTTTTAGACTACAATGAATATTAAAAAAAAGTATGTATAAAATACTTTTAACGGAAAATTCGTAAAAATTTATATGCAACGAGTTTAAATCTGAGATTCAAAACTTTTTTTAAAAAAAATATAAAAATAAAGTAGTATCATTACGGTCATTAATACTTATAAAATATCAGATTCAAAAAAATCCTGTAAATCTTCAATATCAACGTATTTCATAAGTTCCTCGTTGTAGTTTAATATATTTAATTGCCTTTTGTACCTATTGATTGGTTTTTGTCTTGTATTGGATGCACTTTCATAATTACTTGTTGATGAGTTTGTCTGTCGCATCAAGTGCTGATGTTGATTCATAAGAGCATTGTCCTTATTCATTTCATTGTTCTGATGAAAACCCTCTCTTTGATTCAGTTGATTTGAGAGGTATGGCTGAATATTAAAATCATTTTGTGGTGATGCGTTGTTGCTTGCACCATTATTTTGAAAAAATTTGAACCCATTATTAGCAGAGCTATAAAGACTGTGATTGGCAGCTTGAAAAAATGAATCAATCATTTCATGATTTAATACCACTTCGGGTTCATTGCTATTATTAGATTTAGGACTTGAATTGTCAGAGTTGTTGGTAACTCTGTTTCTCAAAAACATGTTTTGATGATCAGAAGAAACATTCTCATTATTTCTCTGAAAAGGCACTGATTGATAAACAGATGAGCCTGGTGTTGATGATGAATCCCCTTCAAAATAATTTCCAAACTTATTTCCAAACTTGTTATCATTATTTACCTCTGGTGTACATCTATCATTGTTTATAAAAGAGCGTTGCTGTTCATACAGTGAATTTATTAGTCTATTGTTACTGTTAATGTTGTGAATACCACTTTTCATATTATTAAGATTGTGATGTTGATGTTGATGTTGATGTTGATGTTGATGTTGATGTTGATGTTGATGTTGATATTGGTGGTAATGTTGATTTTGCTGTTGACTTTGCTGTTGATTTTGCTGTTGACTTTT
>JAKTTS010000450.1:0-13397 GCA_030560485.1 Ascoidea tarda (nom. inval.)
AATAAAATAAAATAAAATAAAATAAAATAAAATAAAATAAAATAAAATAAAATAATTAAAATAATTAAAATAAACAAAAAAAAAAATGAATTAAATAACCTTAAGTATTGATATAATTTATTGTTATGAGGTATAATATAAGATAGATGTAATTTATTAATCAATTTGACAACCAATTAAATTTTCCAGATCGTTTGTTCATCAAATGCATTCATGTTGTCGATTCTTTCTAAAATTGAAGAAGCCATGTTATCAGCGTAAATCATTTCTTCGTCATCTTCTTCACAATTATCATAGGCCTTTGAGTTTCTGTTAATTTGGTCAAAGTAGTTGCAGTCTTCAATGAAAAAAGTGTTATTAAGTTGGCTGTTGCTATTGGAGGAATTGGAGTGGAAATTTGAATACAATTCGGCTGGGGTTCCAACTGTATTGTTACGGGTTTTTCGCAACGATTGTAGATTATCCTGGCTGTTAATGTTGTTATTATTAGCAGTAGTACTGTAGTTAATATTGCCTGTATAGCTCAATTTGTTACCGGAATTGATATAATTGTTGTTATTATTATTATTATTATTATTATTATTATTATTATTATTATTAGAAGCAATGTTACTGTTGTTACTAATAAAGCTGTTACTATTATTAAACAAATTGTCAATTGGCGTTGAATTGGCACGTTGGCGTGGCGATATTGGCGTCAAGGGAATCAAGGGCACTGCTGGCAAATTGCCATAGTTGGCTGAGAGTGGATCAATGCTGAGGTTCAAGTTCATCCCATGGTGGTGGCTGTTCCCATGGCTGTGATTCACCAAATTAGAACTAGAGAACTGCTTGAAGAGATTGTTAGAGCTGCTTTCATGACGATACAACTTTGGACGAGAGAACGAATTAGTTCTTGACAACGCCTGCTTGATTTTCTTGCCAAACGATATGCTGCTTCCATTGTTATTGTTATTATTTGATAAGTTATCGCTTGTATGAGACGGAAATGAGGTCAACGAAGAGGAAGGAGAGGAAGGAACCGTAACCACCGTTGATGATGAGTAACTGATGCTCCTGATAGTAGTCTCGCCGTTAGATGGGATAGAAGTAATTGTCATTGTTTGTTTCCCAGTACAATTGTATGCCTAATAAAATGTCTAGTAAATGTTTAGTAAATGTACAACTGATGTATAGTAAATATGAAATAATAACTAATTGCAATCGATATGTAATATATGTTTCAACTAATTCAGTTTAAAACAGAAGAAATTTGAAAAATAAAATCAAAGGGAAAACAAGAAATTTCCAAGGTATATATAAACATGGAACCATTTTGAATTCTACGATAATTGCAGTTTCCTGGCCATTTTCAGCTTTCTCTAACCTTCTACAAATATTTCTAAATTTTCTCAAATGTTGTCTTGAGCTCAGTTCAGTCAAAGTCAGTTTTGGTGTTCATGTTTATAAATGTGTGAATTTTTCATTCTTGTTTTCATTTAACAATGTAGCGACGCACGACAAAAGCCTATTCCTCGTCAGTCCAAGAGTCAGAGGGCCCGCTCCAATCCACGCCGCCTTTTATGTTGACGCTCTTTGCACTGCTGCCGCTTTGCGGCTTTTTCCCGTCTCTGTGCGCCAAAGTCACTTTTCTGGCTCTGTGTGTGGGAATTCTGCACTCTTCCTTGTGCTTCTGCTCTACTCGCTGGGCGCTTGGGCCCTCAAAAAACGGGCGCTCATGCAGCGGTTGTATTCACTTACCCTCCGCAGCCTTGTACGTGCGTTATTCTCTTTCTGTTCTCTCTTTCTCGCCTTCTGCATCTTTTCTTGTTTGGGCAGGCGTGGGACAACCAAAGCAGGAATGCCCAAAACGGAAGCCTCAGCCCTTCCGCTTTTGCAATCGCCCGTAAACTGTCTGTTTTCCTTCTGCTCTTTTCTTTCTTCTTTCCCCTTACGAGTCTCGTTCCAGTTTGGCCTGCTCTGAGTCTTGTCGATGTATTCCCATGTTAATCACACCTCTAGATTTCCAGCACATTAAATCATCTTATTATTGTTATTTATTATTTACTGTTTACTGTTTATTATTTATTATTTATTATCATAATTATGTTTTTCATTGTTAATTGAATATTCCAATTTGACTTGTATCAATTAAACTTTCTCTTTCCAATTAATATTCTTATCCGCATTCATTTTCACATTTCAATTAAATTCACTCAAGTCACATGCTCTTTCATATACAAATACAATAAATCCAATCATGAAATGGAAATTGGTACTTTCAACTGCGTTTTTGATCGGTTTTTTTTTTTTTTCAATTTAAGTACACTTTGGCTGTTTAATTAAATTCAATTTAAAGTCAAGTTAACTTTTCTTTAGATCAGCTTCTTTGGTTTCTAGACTCATCATTTAGGTCGATTTAGTATAAATACTATTCTGGCTATTTGATTTATATTATCCATCAGAAAAAAGAAGTAGATCTCACAAATGTTAAATAATCTCAATTACGAAAAAATAAAAAAAATTAAACAAGAGTGAAAAAAAAAGAGTGAGAAAGAAAAAAGAGTGAAAAGAGTGAAAAACACTAGCTGATTGATTTTGCCTTTTTCTCTTTTTTTTACAATTCTTTTATTCAATTAAGCTCTATAAAGTTTAATTCCTTCTTAAATCTATAAATTTTCTCTAACTGAACAGCATTTATCATTTTCCGAACAACTTTCTTTATGTTTTGGTAAAATACCTTCTCCTGATCTGGGAGGATATTCACTTTTAGACCCATCTTTAGCTAAACAAGTGCACCTAACAAGAAAAAAACCAGAAAAAAAATAATTTAAATTTTTTATTAATATCAAAAACAAAAAACAAAGACACAAAGAAGAGACAAATTTATTAAAACCAATTTTTCAATTCTATTTCCGAATAATCGTTTTATTTTCAACTTACCATTCATCTTTTGATTTATATGAATTCATTGCAACTGGAATATGCATTCCACAGCCAATCCATGATCCTTTGTCTATCCAATAAGAAAAAAATAGAGTGTTAGCCAATTGTTTTCAATTGAATCAATCAACTCAATCAATTCAAACTAAATTAATTGCTCTTTGTTGATGCTTCACTTTGATCTATTCGATTACATACCACATATAGTACACCTTGCTGGTCTGCACATTCTCTCTCCAATATCAATTGATTTATTATCTTTTGTTTAGTATTTTATTATTTATTGTTTATTATTTCCTGTCAAAAAAGAAAAACCCTGTAATATATCTAATTCTAATCAACTATTAATGATGATCTATCAAATGATAATAACCTAATTAACTACTTGCACAGTTCCTCTTCACTTTATACTCATTTATCAAGCTTCTCCTTAGTTGCTTATCAAAGTCCGGTCTCACCATTTAAAAAAAGCTCCCATGCAGAGGGTAACTGGGGTCATCTCACTTACACATTCGGCCTTTCATAATGTAACCTGGTTTGACTCAGCATTTCTATACAACTCTATCTCAAAAGTACAGGGGTCATCGCGTAATCTGCAAAATTTCGGGTTTGTTTTTTCAAAATTTTGTAATTGGCAAAACTCTGAACCTCCATCAGATTCCTGTTCTTGGTTATTATAAATTAAATTTATTATCCATGTTGCAATAAAAAAACTTTCCAATCGCTAAAAAGACAATTATTGATTTGATGGTAAACTAATTCTGTCACCATCATTATAGCTATAACAATATTCAGAATGGAATTATTTAAAATTATGTACACTTTTTTGAAATTATTTGAATTTTAAATTGAGCTATTTTCTTGTTTTTCTTTTAATCAACAAATCACTGCAATAAATTCAACAATATCCAATCACTCATTACGTATATTTATTTCAATCTAATAAACTAGCTAATTAAACAACCGATTCTGAGATAATTTATGTAAAGTGAAAATCATAAACCGAACAAGAAAAAGAGAAGGAAAAAGAAAAAGAAAAAGAAAAAGAAAAAGAAAAAGAAAAAGAAAAAGAAATAAAAACAACTAGCACAACTGCAAAACACTAATATATTTCATCTGGTTCTTACTAAAATATCCCTGATACGCTCTTTTTTCTTTTTTTAGCTCCATTAAATCCAAAAAAAAAAAAAATTCAATAACCTTTTTTTTTTCTAGAACGTTTTAACAACAGAACTTAACTCAGCTTTCAAAATCATAATCAATGATTCTGGAAGTTAGATACCAGAAATTTTAATAGAAAAGAAAGAAAAAAAACTTTATAACATACCAATATTTATCCCAACGTATATTATATACATAATCTTCAATTAAACAACAATGCAGCCGTTAGCACCTTCAGCTTTCGGAGGATATTCATTCAGACTACTACATTTACACCTTCATAGATTTTCCAAAAAAAGAGAAAAAATTGTTCAAAAAGTGTTAGTAATAATCATTATGTGATCAAAATAATACTGAGATTAAACCCAAAAAAACAAACTACGCACCATTCATCCTTTGATTTGTAACTAGACATAGCACTTGCCACATGCATTCCACATCCTGTCCAGGAACCACCTCCTATACCAATGTATACAATATACTTATTAGATGTGTGATTCAAAAGAAAAAGGCCAAAAAAAACCAGGGTTAATGCAACAAAACATACCACAGTTAGGACAATTAACTGGCCTACACATTTTCCAAACGTTTAACAATAATTTAAATTAAACCCACAAGTTTATAGACTATCCTCAAAGTCTACTATTCTCAATGTTCTTCTATCACAGCTATCAAAATTGCAAGATAAAAACCCTGTTTTATATCTTTTGCTGATGATCCCGATTAATAAGGCCGATTTTAAAGTCCTTCACCATCCTCATCTCTCGGAGTTTGATGGACTTCAAAGTCGTTTATCACGTGCTTACTACAGAAAAAATATTATTACTACCCAGATTGCTGCCTGTTTCGAAGCATCCCGTTCTGGAAACTGCTGTTTGGGAAGAACTGCGCCTCCCTTGCTGCAATTGCCCAATCCGATACAAAGCCGTTTTTGCATGCAAAGTGCGTGGCGAGCGCGTGGAAAACGGCGGCTGCGAGCCGGAGCGCGTGGAAAACGGCGTGAAGACGAGATTTCAGTCCTGGTGCTGATTGCGTTAATCGCTTACGGTGCTAGTCCTCTATCTGGAGTTAATCACTTATCTGATTCCAAAGTACTACTCGTCTTCTGTTGTTTCCTGAACAAACATATCGATGCAACACTCTTTGCATCCAATTCTTGCAACACAAAAAGAATGCTGCTAAGCTTTATTCTGAATTTGGTTGTGCTACATAGCAAAGACCCGATTCTGCTGAGCAGCTAGTTTGCATTTGCTCCATGATCACAGCTTATTAGAATTTGGCGTTAGGCCAATTGATTTGATAAATACCAGAAAAAAACACAATTAAACAAATTCAAAGTGAAATAGCTTTGTCCATTCAACAATTTTGAGTTACTATTTTATATCAATGTGAATATGGTGGTCTGATTTGAGACGAAACTATTCAAAGCACAATACCTCTTTTCCATTTTGCTTGGGTGTTGTTTTTTTTTTCAACTTTACCCCAAATTTTACCCCAAGAATACTGTCCATTGATCCCAATTGTCTTATTAATTTTTTTGTATCTGATAATTTTTATTATTTCTCGTAAGCTGGTTTTTTCGGGTTTTGGGTATTTTTTTGTTTTGTTCGCTTTTCCTATTTATTGATCGAGTCCAATTGATTTAGCTTGATAATAATAAAATAGAGTGCCTGTTATGTCCCGGTTCTTAAATAATATTCTCATCTCTTTTTTAAGCCCAATTAACAAATATTTTCATTTTTCATATTTTTCTGTTACCAATTATTAATAATATTTTTATCAATAACAAGTTTAACATATTTAACAAAAGAAATTATTTGTAGTTCAAAATGTTGAAACAAAATCATCAATTAAAAACGATAAAGGTTATGAATGATTGCTTTTGCTGCAAATGATTTTCATTTTTTTGTGATACAAAAATCTCAATACGCTATCCAAATAAAGACATTTTACTTCAGAAAATAGTAATTAATGATTGAGTATTAAATAACATAGAATAAAATAAAATAAAGTAACCCCTTCTTGTTGAAAAATCTGCTCCGAAAATCTAGCCTGAAAATTGACATTGAAGTTAATTGTATCGATAAACTCAAGAACAAGCCAATTTGCTTTTAAACAAAACGTAGCTGAACTCGTTAATTGTTTCTTATCAGAGTTCAAAGCACTAGGTTAAAAGGTTTATTTATTTAACATATTGAAAACTGATTATATTGCAAAAATTAGTTATCTCATTTTCATCAGAATTAAAATCCTAAAATTGGGTTCTATCACTTATCATAAATATATACTACCAATAACTATCATTGGTTTGCGTTACTTTTATTTTCTCAAATCAAGATAATTAACAAATGCAGATAGGAAAATATCACGCAAAATCAACTATTTTTATAATCAAACTTCTGCCAGTCTTTTTTCAAGATTAATCAAAACACAAACTGGATATCACAAAAAAGTAACTAATTATTCTTACCAAATATAAGCAATTCAGTGATATAATTCAATAGAATCTGATACAACATTCGCTCTAATTAAAAATCTAATATATATAACCTACAAAATGATGCTCTTTAATTAAGACTCATCAGCAATATCATGCATATATACGCAATAATAGATAGGTCCCTGCAGCAATCCTTTTTTATTACTATTAACAGTAATAAATATATCCATATTATAAGTGTAATAAATTCTAGATTTTCAAATGATTTAAACCACAAAATAAATTATAATAACTCAACTCGGCTTATATTATAGTGTATTTTGAAAATGAAACCAAATAAGATTAGAGAATATTTTCAACAAAGGCCCAATTTTAATTGAATATGAGAAGCAGTACCACCTCATATTCTTGATATCATCTGGGTTGCTAATTAAAAAGATAAAAAAATTTCATTTTCTATTTTCTATTTTCTATTTTCACAAAACCAAATACCCGAGTCCACATTACACTTTTATCATCCAAAACATTTGACATTCAACATATGAGAACTAGAGCTAAAATAAAATCAGCAACACATAAACATGTAATTTCAAGCTTGCGAGTGAGTATTGTGTTCAAAAAGCATCGAGCTTCTTTGCACAAACACCAACCCTTTTATCTCAACAAAGAAAAAAAATATATTGCAGGTATTTTCCAGGCTTCTCCAACCATTGCCTTTGTGCTTGAAATGGGATGGTGCTAAATCCCTCGCCCTTCCCTCTGCAACCTCCACGCCGGGTGTCGGATGCTGACTCAGTGCTGACTCAGCTGGTGATGAGATTGGTTTTGAAGGCAAATTGTGCTTCATTTCTTCCCCTGCCAGAGTTTACCACCTCTAATTCACCAATTCCAACTGCGTGAGTTGCAATCCTGGATTAGAGAAACAATACAACCCTCTGCTCAATTAAACATATATTGCTGCACATTGTAAGTTCCTGCTGAACGATGGCTGATGCTTCTGAAGGACTTGGTGCTGTTATTCTGTTCAACTTCATTTTTTACCACCCAGCTTCTATCACCATCAGTGTTGTTTATTAATCATTCTGCTGAGGTTTTCGATTAACCTGTTTCCAGCTTCTTTTTTTGAAACCATTATTATATGCTAACATTTTTCTCTCCTTCCTTTCTGTTACTTATTGACTTGAAGATTTGCCCACAATGTCAGATTCTAATTTCGAAATTCAAGAAGATCAATCTGTTGTTAATACCACCCAAACTGGTTCTGTTGATGAATCCCTATACTCTCGTCAATTGTATGTCTTGGGTAAAGATGCAATGGTCAAGATGCAATCCTCATCTGTTTTGATCATTGGTTTAAAAGGTTTAGGTGTTGAAATCGCCAAAAATATCGTTTTAGCTGGTGTTAAAAAACTATGTCTATACGATCCTGAACCATCACAAGTTTCAGATCAATCAACTCAATTTTTCTTGTCACAATCTTCTATTGATCAAAAATTACCAAGAGATGAAGCCTCACTTTTCAAACTAAATGAATTGAATAGTTATGTCCCTGTCCAAGTTATCCATGATCTAGAATTCAAAACTTTGTCTCAGTTCCAAGTGATTATTGTTACAAGTAGTGTCATTTCATTAGAAAAACAAGTCTTAATCAATAATTTCACTCATGAAAACGATATCAAATTTATCTCAACTGACACAAGAGGTTTATTCGGTCAAGTTTTTACTGATTTTGGTAATGCCTTTACCGTTATCGATCAAACTGGCGAAGAACCTCTTTCTGGAATTGTATCTGACATTGAAGAAGATGGAAGTGTAACTATGTTGGATGATAATAGACACGGTTTAGAAGATGGCAATTATGTCAAATTTTCCGAAATTCTAGGTGCTGATAACATCACCTCTCTAAACGATGGAACTCCTTACAAAATTGAAGTTTTGGGCCCTTATGCTTTTAAAATTTTAACTGATAAGGATTTATCAGGCTACAAAAGAGGTGGTATTTACACTCAAGTTAAAGTGCCTGCAACAATTAAATTCGACACTCTTTTTAATCAATTATCAAACCCTGAATATCTTATCTCCGATTTCGCAAAATTTGATAGACCTTCTCAATTACATTTAGGTTTCCAGGCTTTACACCAATTTAAAGAAAAACATCAAGGCAACTTACCAAGACCTCATTCAGTTGAAGATTCAAATGAATTATTGCATTTAGTCAAAAATTTATCAGAACAAAATCCTCAAATTTTGGGCGAAGAAAAAGTTAATGAAGACTTAATTAGAGAATTATCATTTCAAGCTCAAGGTGATATACCTGGAATGGTTGCCACTTTTGGTGGTTTAGTAGCTCAAGAAGCTTTAAAAGCTTGTTCTGGTAAATTCCGTCCCATAAAACAGTTTTTGTATTTTGATTCTTTAGAGTCTTTACCTGATCCAAAAATCTATTCAAGATCTGAAGAAGAATGTAAACCAATTGGTTCAAGATACGACAATCAAATTGCTGTCTTTGGCCGTAAATTTCATGGAAAAATTACAAACCTCAAAGCCTTCCTTGTTGGTGCTGGTGCAATTGGTTGTGAAATGTTGAAAAATTGGTCAATGATGGGATTAGGCACTGGCCCAAAAGGCTCAATTCTTGTTACTGATAACGATTTTATTGAAAAATCTAACCTTAACAGACAATTCTTGTTTAGACCCCATAATATTAATCAAAGTAAATCCAAAGTGGCCATCGAAGTTGTTGCTGAAATGAACCCAGATTTAACTGGTAAAATTTTCCATTCCATTCAAAAGGTTGGATCAGAAACTGAAGATTTTTTCAATGATGATCTCTGGAATAGTTTTGATCTTGTTACAAACGCTTTGGATAATGTTGAAGCTAGAACTTATGTTGACAGAAGATGTGTGTTTTTCAAAAAACCATTGCTAGAAAGTGGTACATTAGGAACCAAAGGTAACACTCAAGTAATTATTCCCTCATTGACTGAGAGTTACTCATCATCTCAAGATCCACCAGAGAAATCAATTCCCTTGTGTACTTTAAGATCTTTCCCAAATAAGATTGATCACACAATTGCTTGGGCCAAATCTTTATTCCAAGGATATTTTTCCGATTCGATTGAAAATGTTAACTTATATCTTTCCCAAAAGGATTTTGTTGAATCAACTTTAAAGAAAAGTGCTGATATTAAAGGTACTTTACAATCGATCCGTGATAATTTGAAAGTAAGACCATACTCTTTTGATGATTGTATTAAATGGGCAAGATTGGAATTTGAAAAAAAATTCAATAATGATATTCAGCAATTATTATATAATTTCCCCTTAGACTCTAAAACAACCCAAGGAGCTCCATTTTGGTCTGGTTCGAAGAGAGCTCCCAAACCTTTAACATTCGATATTAATAATCCAGATCACTTTAATTTTATCGTCGCTGCTGCTAATATTAGGGCCTCCAATTACGGGTTAGCTGGCGACAAAAATGAAAAACCCAAAATCTTCCTGTATGCTAAAGCTATTTCAGAAGTTGAAAAAACCATCAAGCCATTCTCTCCCAAATCCAATGTCAAAATCCAAGCAAGCGATAATGAGCCTGATCCAAATGGTTCGGATGATATTGACAACGATGAAATTAAGAAGCTTGCTGCTGATTTACCTCCACCTTCATCACTAGCTGGCTACAGATTGAATGAGACAGTTTTTGAAAAAGATGATGATAGCAACTATCATATTGATTTTATCACGGCTGCTTCCAATTGTCGTGCATTAAACTATTTCATTGAGCCAGTTGATCGTTTAAAGACAAAATTGGTTGCCGGAAAAATCATTCCTGCCATTGCTACTACCACTGCTTTAGTCTCTGGGTTAGTATGTTTAGAGTTGTACAAAGTTGCTGATAACAAAAGGGACATTGAACAATACAAAAACGGGTTTATTAACTTGGCCTTGCCTTTCTTTGGATTTTCTGAGCCAATCAGGTCGCCAAAGGATAAATATAATAACAAGGAGTATGATAAGATTTGGGATAGATTTACTATCAAGAGGGATGTAACATTGAAAGAGCTAATCCACTATTTCAAGAAGAAAGAAGGTTTAGATATAACAATGATATCCTTCAAAGTCTCTTTGCTTTACGCATCGTTTTTCCCGCCCAAAAAATTAAAACCAAGAATGGGCATGAAGATCTCTGAGTTGATCAATGAGTTCTCCAAGAACAAGATTGACGACAAAACCAAAACTATAATTTTGGAAATCTGTGCTGATGATTTAGAAGGGGAAGACGTTGAAGTTCCTTTTATTTGTATTAAATTGAAATAAAGTGCCAACAAATGACTGATAAACAACACCACCACATTTGTGGTTTTCTGCTTACTTTTCTCTTATAGTTTTTTCGAATAAATTTCCAGATTCATAACGTTCGACAATGTAGTTTTGGTCTTTTCTTCTCCAAATCAACGAAACAAAAGCCTGATTCGTCCATCCGTGCAAAGAAAACCTTTGAAGAGTAGAAAGAAATCTTTTGCAATCCCAGTGAAATGCCCACCTCTACGTGTATTGATTGCCAATGGCATCTCTAGTGTCCTCGAAAAGCCTGTCTTCGCAAGAATCAAAAAACAACATTTCTCTAGGCTACTGGCCATCAGAACTAGCGTTAGAGTTTCCACCCTCGCAGCCTGAGCTTTCTGCTTTTTCCAACAGCCATATCAGCTCTAACCGCTTGACAAACAAGCCAAACTCCCAAAGGTCTCGAAATAATATCTTCAAGAATGACTATGGTTTGCCGAAGACTGTTGTTTTAGAAGCAAGCAGGGAGTCTAAACAAATGCCCAAGAGAAGCCTAAACCCAAGCCCAGGTACATTTGCCCAAACCAAATCTTTGATAAACAGTGCTTTTAAATTGGCTGTTGCAAACAACTCAGAAAAGAAAAAAGTAAACACCAAAAACATAAACTTATCACCAGCTAAAACCAGTGCCCCTGAAAGTTCTCTGGAGGAGCCTGCCCAAAAAAAACTGCTTTCTGCTGAATTGGATATTCTGCAGCTTAAACTTGCTGAAGGAAATACTGGCAAGAAAAGAAAACACATCTCTGCCAAAACAAAGGGAAAAAAGAAACATCCTCATTCAAAGAAATTACGTTCCTTAAAAGGTGATGTATCATTAAATGCAAATAAGGATGTGTCTGTTGGGTTTTTCAATGATGATTTCGAGTTTGATGATTTTGAAAATATTTCAAGCGTAAAAAATCTTTCAGGAATTAAAGATATAGGGTATAAAAGCCAGGAAATTATTTATAGTAATAACAAGCTGTTCAAGTACAATATTAATAATTTACCTCCATCTACAGGAAAGAATTGTGAACATGAGGAAAATGAAAAAATTGAACAAAACCAAACCATTGAAAAGGAAAGTCTAAATCAAACAGAAGCCTTTCATAAAGAATCCATTGGTAAAGAATCTATTGATGTGTTCATCGATGAGTCTATTGGCGATTCTAGTGATACGTCTATCGAGGAGTATCTTCAGGAGTTTAGCGAAGAATCTGATTACAGTACTAACTTTTTTATTGAGAGCGATGGAATTGATAGCAGTTTACTTATAAACACCAGCCGTATGGCCTACAAGGAAAAAACAAAGATTTTAGACGATTTATTACAATCTGATTTTGATTTATCTTCAAGTGATGAAAGCTCTAGCAGTATTGGAGATTTTTTAATAAATTTATCTGAGTCCTCAAAAAAACTAAAAAATTCTAAATCTAAAATTGACACAAATCAAAAATCAAAATCAGAGCCTAAAACAAAACAAAGATTGAAATTTATTCCCTTATCCAATGAAAAAATTTTAAAAAAAGCAATAATTAATGTTCCAGAAGATAATAAATTAAATATAAATGAAACCACAGGCTCCAAAATTAAAAATGACATAAAATCTATTTCAAATTTAAATCAGAAAAAAAACACTATCAATGCTAAATCTAATGATTTTTTGATTAAAAATGCCAAAGTTATTGTTCAAAATCAAATAGAAGAAAAGGTTGTCGATAACATTATCAACGACAGTATGAATGATGATAATGATAATAATAATGGTAATGATGATGGTAATGGTAAAAAATTAATTTCGAAAACGTCTGGTCTTTCAAAAGATAATAAAAAACCAATTGACCCAATCTCCTTAATAGATTGCTTGCCATCAAGAAAATTTAATAATAAAAGAAATCCTCAAGAAAAACAATATTTTCTTTATAAGGGAAAGTTTGTCGAAGTTTCTAAGATCCCTAGCATATCTGTTTTATCTACTTTAGATAGTTCAGATAGTTCGGAATTAGATGACAATTCAGATGGTGACTCAGATGGTGACTCAGATGATGATTCAGATGATGATTCAGATGATGATTGTATATTTATTGCTGGAGTTTATAAAAAAGATAATAATGATGATAAAGACAACAATAATAATAATAATACTGACAATAATAACAGTGGAAATAATGACAATAATGGAAATACTGAAAACGGTAAAACTAACAGTCAAAATAATAGTTATGATAGTCAAGAAGATAATGACAACAATCATAATACAGATAATACTAATAATCATAATGATAATGGCGATAACAATGATAATAATAAAGATAATAGTAACAACCAAGATGTTTTTGAAATTAGTAACGATGATAGTGATAGTGATAGTGATAGTGATAGTGATAGTGATAGTGATAGTGATAGTGATAGTGATAGTGATAGTGATAGTGATAATGATAATGATAATGATAATGATAACGACAATAACAATGACAATGACAATGAAAATGAAAATGAAAATGAAAATGAAAATGAAAATGAAAATGAAAATGAAAATGAAAATGAAAAT
>JAKTTS010000451.1:0-13393 GCA_030560485.1 Ascoidea tarda (nom. inval.)
AAAGATAAACCCAGTTGTTAATTAAGATTTGTGATTTTAACAGTCTCATAATTTAAAGGAACAAAAGTAAAATTTATTTATCTCACCTTTATATTTTTTAGGCAATTTTAGCAACAAATGTCAATTATATACTCAAAAGTTATAATGTCAATTTCTAGTACCAACCAAGCTTAGGTATAAATACTTGTAATCAAAGAATAGTGAATCTTTAATCGCTCAATCCTTTCCCATCATTTTCTTTATGAGATTGTATCGAGCCTGTGTTGTGCTCATGGGATACTCCTTTTCGTAGTTGTTGGAGATTATCGACACATATTGGTCTGGTTTGGTATCAAACTCTCTGTCTGGAGGCAATTTCACCTCTTCTTTTTGAAGCGAGAAAAGTGTAACCAAATCGTCGTTATTTAGAATTGTTACAATCTGTTTCTCCTTCTCGACTTGCTCTCTTGTTTTGTAGTTGTTAACAAGTAAGAAGTTGTTGCTGTGGGCTGAATTGCTATCTTTTCGAGTGTTTCTATCCACGTTTGACGAAGAGCCAGTGCTAAAATGAGATACCAAGAAGTGATTTGTTTCTGAAAAACGTCTTGAATTGCCAGGTCTACTGTTGGTGTTGTTTGTGCTGTTCATTTTTTGGCTGTTTTCAATGCTGTTGGTGCTGTTAACGTTGTTGGTAGTGTCGATGTCGCCTCCAGTATTATCAGATTGAGTGAGCATGTTCAGTATCAAATGCCTAATTTGACCTGATGCTTTCACAAATAAACCCCGGATCTACCATTGCCTTTCAGTAAAGGTCTTTGACTCCTTAATGCCCTATTCTTTAAAAGAATATACGCAATTCGTTGTTATTCAATACTCTCAAATACTTCGATCAAGCAATTTCACAAATCTGATTCTACAATGGTTGAAGTTGGCCAAAGAATCCTGCAATCTGACTCAATTAGCTCAAACAATGCTGCTCAAGAAGCCCTTGGAAAAGCCATTGCATTCTACGATATTGAGAAAACACTAACAGTTGATGAAAGAGTTACTTTGGCAAGAGTCTATGCAAAAATTGCAAGCTATACTGTTGGCTTTGGTTGGGCTGGGTTTATAGGTGGTTTCTCATCGCCATTTGCTTTCAAGTACTTTAGAACTGGAAGCGCCAAAGGTGCCAATTTAAAAGTGGGTATCTTGATTGGACTTGTTAACATGATGTTCAGTGGGAACTATGGTGCAAGATATTCCAGAAGGCTTCAGCTCCAGAATTATCCTGAAGATGCAAAGATTCATAAAATTATAGAGCATTTGCCCCCATATGGTGCTTTTGGTTGGAAAAAATACTACGAACGTACAATAGAGGATCCAAGTTCTGTTATCAAAGACCCCAGACGTCTTTATGATAAAAATTTCCGGAAAAGTACGTTCCTCAATAACGATGATATGTTGGGATTAAAGAGAAACACCAAAAGTTTCGATGAACCTCACAAAGTTTTCTCGAAAGAAGCACTAAACGAAAAATATAAGCATGTTGATCAGTCTGATATTGCAAAACTTGGGTTGTCTATCGGCGAAGACAAACTATCAGATGCTGGTGATTCAGAAGACGATAATTTAACTTCTTGGGAAAGGATTAGAAAATCTAATAACAATCCCACCCAAGAGGAATCTTCATGGAATAGACTAAGGAATCAACGACAATCCATCAGAAAGGACTCTACAGATTCATCTGAAATTCTGGAATATGAAAAAATATTACAGCAAGAAGAAAAGTTCATCAAAGAACAAATAGAAAAGAATGATGATAAATGGAGTTGAAAACATTAATTTATTTTAAAATCAACAATCAATATCCGAGAACAGTTTTTTTAATGTCTATATTCTTACATGTTTCAAAAAGTTACAATATCTTTCTTTAAGCAATAAATATTATCTATTGAAATTTTCAATTTTTATAATTGATAAAAATGAAAAAAATACTAACTTAAATTAGCATTCATTGTACAACACATCAATTTCAAGTGTATTGTTATGAACATATCTTGCAGAATCAATAAAGGGTTTTAAATCATCTGGAAGTAGGTCTTTAATATCTTCACAAAGTTTTAATACTTTGTCACTATTATATTGACCATTTGGATAAAGCCATAATGAACATATAGAATATAATTTTTTATTTTTCCATGATATTCCACATATAGATTCTTGATTTTGCGCTGTCAAAGGGCCGAATAACTTGTCTTCTAAAATTATTTGTAGAATTTTTTTCCAAAATGAAAATTCGAGTCCATCATTAACTTGAAAAATTATTGTACCAGAGCCATCTAACCTTGGTTCTGTTCTTTTCGGTTTAATATGAGTTCTAAAAATGTGCAAATGAAAATTTTTATGATTGACTAATTTTTTTTGCTTTTGAATGAAAAAATCTAAATCCTGTATGAATTGTTAGAAATTGATTATCAGTAAGACAAATTTCAAGTGAGATATTCATACCTTTTTTGTTTCTATCGTTTCCTCTGCATGCAATTTTCTTTTAGTCTTCAGCGAACTGTTAACATTGATGAATGTTGTTGTTGCAGACGTCGTCGGTCTTGAATCACAGTCCTCACACAAGCTGGATAAATATGATAAATATAGTTATCAACAGTCAGTAAAGTTTCTAAAATATAATGAGTTAAAAAAAGAAATTAAGGATGAGCTTGAAGTGTGACTTACTAATCATTCCAAACAACCCAAGGAAAACCTAAACAATATACTCCATTCAAGTTGTTTTTAATTATTAGTGACTGAGTTATAAATGAATCTCTATTGCCATTATCTAACAAAACTAATTTTGAGGAAGGAAATTTGATATACTTAAACAAATGAGCTTCTTTATGCAATTTTTCTTCATTATTCTCAAACAATGCAGGTAAATTGGCAACGTTTCCAGTTTGTTTAATTTTATTATGTCTAAGTGAAGAATTTTTAAAAGAAAAATTTGATTCTTTATCTGAATCATCTACCGAATCTTCTTCGTTGTCTTTTTCAGTGCCAGTAACAATAGGACCCACGATTTTTTTATTTTCAGTTTTTTTAAAGCCAAAAAAACAAGAAATTCTATCTCTGAGTCTTAATTGTGTTATTTTTAGATTATTGTTGTTAACTATTTTAAGATTTTCATCGTTTTTTATCAATTTTTCAGAAGCATTAATTTTTTCAGGAGTATTATTAATAATTTCTTTGAGTGGTTCTTCTTCAATTACTTTTGAAACTTTTTTTGGTACACAATTACTTTCATCAATAACTTTATCAACAAAGGGTTTTCTCTTTTCCTTTGGATTAACATTTTCTTGATCAGTTTGATCATTATTTGGTCTGAAATCCTTTTCTTGAGTCCTTCTTTCTAAATTGAAATAGTTAAGAAGCATATTCAAGTCTTCATCAGCAATTATAGATTCTTTGTGGTAAGAACTCTCAGATTTTGTTGGAACTAGTTCAACATTCTCAACATTCTCAACATTCTCATTTCTGACTTCAAATAGTTTCTTTCTTTTTGAACTATTTGAATCTAAACTTTTAACCAAGTGAAGTTCTGCATTTTTCATATCAAAATTTTCACTATCCAAGTTATTGTCAATTACTGAGATCTTTTTCTCTGATATAAAATGATCATCATTATCACTATCATTTTTTAAGTGATTATTTTTGTCGTTGTTATCCAAACTCGCAGACAAAATTTGAATAGGTTTATTGGAAACACTTCCTTGGGAATGAGGAGTGGATCTTCGACGAAGAAACCTTTTTCGTGGGCTTTGTGATATTACCATTGCTGTACTGTATAATATAGAGCTGTAGAAAACAGCAGTATAGCTCAATTAACAGAAGAAATAAAAACAATACTCATCTTGAATTTACTGAACTGAGCAACTCAAAGTTCTATACTCCTCTTTTTGTGTAATTCTTCAACCATCGAAAAACCGAAAAAAGCTTTTATATTTTTTCGAAGTTCCCTTTTTTGGAGAGACCACCGGAATGGGTTCAGTATTTTTTTTTAGTTGAATTGAAAAATTTAATCTCAAAACTTTGGCTTCAGAAATTGTATTTCAGATCATTTAGCTGTACGATAATGGTCGCAAAGCAAAAAGTCATAAAGGACTCCACTGTGATCAGATATGCTTCCGAAACACCCTTTTCAGGAGTGAAGAAAGAGAAGAAAAAAGAATTCAATAAAAATGTTCACAGTAAAAAACATTACAAAAGATTAAAGGATGAAGAGATCATTGCCAAAGAACAAAGATTACTTTTAACAGAAGAAGCTGGTTATCTTGAAGCAGAGGGTCTAGAAAAAACATATAATTTCACTCAAAAGGACATCAAAGAAAACGTCGATGTTGGAACTGCAAACAAAGCCTTTGCCTTGAAACTAAATGAGTTTGGGCCATATACTTTGGATTATACAACCAATGGTAGAAAATTATTGATTGGTGGAAAGAAAGGACATGTAGCCTCTATGGACTGGCGACAGGGGACTTTAGATTGTGAGTTACATTTAAATGAGACTGTAAATGCAGTGAAATACTTTCATAATGAACAATATTTTGCAGTAGCCCAAAAGAAGTATACTTTTGTGTATAATAAAGAAGGTGTTGAATTGCACAGATTAAGTCAGCATATAGAAGCAACCAGTTTAGATTTCTTGCCTTACCATTTTCTTTTGGTATCTGCTGGTAATACTGGATTTCTCAAATACCACGATGTTTCCACTGGTGAAATGGTTTCAGAATTTAGAACAAAATTAGGACCAACGGTTTCGATGAGACAGAACCCCTGGAATGCTGTAATAAATCTTGGACATGCTAATGGTCAGGTCACTTTATGGACTCCCAATTCTTCAACTCCAGTTGCAAAACTTCAGGTCTGTCGAGGTCCTGTAAGATCCCTTGCTGTATCCAGAGATGGTAGATATATGGCATGCTCTGGTGCCGATAAAAGTTTGAAAATATGGGATATAAGGAAGCTATCCAACTTGAAAGAAATGGAATCATACTACACTCCAACTCCTGCAAATTCTTTAGATAT
The DNA here is from genome assembly GCA_030560485.1 of Ascoidea tarda (nom. inval.). Classification (NCBI taxonomy): domain Eukaryota; kingdom Fungi; phylum Ascomycota; class Saccharomycetes; order Ascoideales; family Ascoideaceae; genus Ascoidea; species Ascoidea tarda (nom. inval.). The sequence goes on from JAKTTS010000451.1 coordinate 5,038, forward strand.
ATCAGACACTGGGCTCTTGAGTATAGGGTGGGGTCCTCATGTAACTGTCTGGAAGGACATACTCAAAACTCGTCAAAAATCTCCATATATGAATCATTTGATTCCTGGCTTTCAAATTCAAACAGTTAGATATGTTCCATTTGAAGATATTCTTGGAGTGGGTCATAATGATGGTATATCTTCATTGATCATACCTGGCTCTGGTGAAGCCAACTTTGATGCATTGGAAGCTAATCCATATGAAACATCAGAACAGCGTAAAGATAAAGAAGTAACTTCTTTGTTGAACAAATTATCTCCAGATTTAATTGCGTACGATCCTTTCAGTCTTGGTCTTGTTGGTAAGAAGGCCAGAGACACCATAAAACTTAAAAAGGACTATTTGGCTAAACTAACTGGTGAAACAGCTAAAAAAGAAGGCCAACCAGAAGCTAAGAAAGACTCAAGAGGAAGAACCTCAGCTATGCGTCGTCACTTGCGTAAAAAGAGCAATAATGTTATTGATCAACGTAGAATTCGTTTGGAAAGAAACTTGAAAAGAGAAAAAGAATTGCGTCAAAAGAAATTGGAATCGAAAAATGTTGAAGAAGAAACTGACCTATTTGCTCCTGCATTTTCAAGATTTAAGTAAATTTATTTTGAAACATTTTAATAGCATGGGTTATTTTTAGTTAATGTAATATTATAAGTAATTTTTATTTTCAATTTGTAACAAATTTCATATGTTTGTTTTAACATCATAGTAGATCGAATTTTATTGCTGGAAAATTCGAACTGAATTGAACTACAATTTTGAAAGAATTACTTACTATAAGTAGCGAAAAAAAAATGTAATAATGGTTTTGTATTACAGAACATTATAATACTTTTTTTTTTAATGACAGGCCATAAGATTAAAATTTTGTTCTATTGTGATAAAAACTTATACATATATAGAATTTACGTTTATTTATAATCAAAGTTTACGTTCAATCTGATTCAACCAACATATCTTCTTTAGACAATATAAAAGGTTCGGGAACTGGAGCTTCAGTGTCATAAATTTGTCTCACGGTTCTGTTAAATTGGCATTTTTCACCTGGTTGTTTATCGACCAAAATAACAACACCATCATTTCCTCTAAACTTTCTAATTGGAACAAATCTACCTTCTTTGTCAAATGAAATATATTTCAACTGTTGAGGTAATACTCTTGTCATATTTTGAATTTTATAAGCATTCTTAGTAAAACGAACTGTGGTTATTTGCTCATCTTCAGATGATGGTATATCTGTTTCTAGTTGTTCTGTTCCATCTTTACTTGGTGTTTTTACTTTTTCATCATCTATATCCATTTTTTCAACCAAAATTTCCTTTTTGGCAGTTTCTTTTTCTTTCAATTCAACATCTTTTTCTTTTTTGTCACCTTCTCTTTCCTTTTTGGCTTTATTTAATTTTGCTCTAACATTAGCTTTTACAGTAGTTGAAAGAACTGCTTTTTCGACTTTTTCTAAAACTTTTCCAGTTTTCTCTTGGAAAGCTGGGGGATAATCAAAGATCTCCTGTTTTGTGTGACAGTTTATTTCAAACTTGGGTATTTTCAAATCTTCTCTAACACCAATAATTGAAGTTGGTTGAAATGATAAAGAAAGGAAATGAGTTAGCGGAAACCAGTACCAATATTGAACAAATACAGCTAAACCAACAATTGCTTTCATATTCAAAGTTCCGGTTTGATTATTTTCCAACTGGATAGTAACATTTTGACCACCAGCATCAATAATACCATGAGCAATGGCAGAACCAAATCTGACAATACTCATTTGCTTATTTGATAAATAAGTTGAAAAAAGTTCTTTAATTTCTTTAACTTTGGGGAAAGTTTTTTCATTTTGTTGAATTAAAATCATAGACATTGCAATTAAAGCACCTTGACGAACAAAATCCACAGGATCCTTTGATAAGGGTTCTAAAACCTCAATAGCTGGAGCATAACCTCTTCCAGCACATGAAATGCCTAAAGCCATTGCAGTACCGTAACGAACATGAGGATTGTGAGATTCGGATAACAATTCAACAATTGTTGGTACTGTGGTATATTCTCTTAATAAAACAAAGCCCAAAGCAATGACAGAAGCTCTTCTAACGTCATCACTGGAATCGGAAACAGCAACATGTAAAAGTTTTTTGACAGCACTATTTGAGCCAGTTCCACAATACGCCAATGCAATTGTAAAAGCACCACCGTAACGCAAATGGTAGTTTTGATGATCAAGTAATGTATCTATTATTTTATCAGCTTCTATTTCTCTTCCATAATTCAAAAGAGCAATTCCCATAGCTAACCCTCTAACAATGTTTTCATGTTGTGTTTGTTCAGCATATTCAAGCATTTCAGTTAAAGATTCGGGATCTCCAGATCCTAACATCACTAAACCCATTGATATAGCAGCAGCTTCACCAGATGTAGCGGATTCTGAAAATAAGACATTTTTCAATCTATCATAAGTAATAAGATTACTACTAGCCATACCAGCAACACCGACACCTAAACATGCACCATGGGAAACAACATCTTCTTCGTTTGAGTTTGCACCGGAAACAATGTGTTTTCTAATGTAATTGAGAATTTCTCTACCATGGCCTGCAAAGACAAGACCTAATCCATAAAGGGAACCACCTTGAGAGTAAGCAGAACCACCTTTTTCTGGCAAATAAGGCTCTAATATTGTTTTACCCTGAGATAGATTACCCTTGTGAATGACTCCTAAAGCAGCAGCGGCAGAAAATTTTGACCAATTTCTTGCTTTTGCCAACCAATCCAAATTATTTCTAATAAATTGATCATTAGTTGTACCGCAATGCATGAATGCGTTTTGAAAAGTTAAAGCATTGTGGTAAATTGAACTTTTTCCATCTAAAAGTGCCTTTGATTTATCCAAGATTTTATTATCAGTATGGTCATTTTTATACAAAAAGGTAATATTAAAATCACAAGTTGGAACACCAGTTAAGATTTTTTTAATTTTTTGAAATTCTTGATCTGGGTGCTCGTTTATAGATTCAATTGCGCCATCTAATAACTGTTGAGAAGCTGATTGAACTAAATCAAAAGCAATTTGATAAGCAACCAAATTTTTGCTTTTTTCCTTTTTAAGTAGTAAAGAGTAAATGATGTTAATAGCCAATTGATAATCATTTAGTTGAATAATGAGTTTTGAAAATAAAACGTAATCGTTAATATCTTTGTCCAAGGCATAATGTAATATGTTTCGTAAAACATGAAATCTAAAGAGTTTATTGTCAATGATTGTGCTTGAACATGTGGAGACAACGTAATTGATTAAGGATAAAGCTGCTTCCTCATTTGCAGCGTCAAATTGTTTAGAAATAATTGACTCTATAACATCGTATCTATAACTTTCTAGAGCAATACCCAAGGCCAACTTCCATTCATTTTTAGCACAACAATTTTCAGTCATCTTTTCGACAATTTTAATTAAATTTTTATCGATTGAAATCGATTTTTCAGGATAAGTGAAAGCCTTTTGAGATAATTCAATGTAGGTTTCGACAGCCTTGGAGATTATGGTTTCAGCAAATTCTGACTTTTCAGTAATATCAAACTTGCCACCAGCGACCAAGGCATATTTTACAGCCAAGTCATATACATCCAAATTGTAGTAAACTTTGGAGGCTATCAAAGCAGCTAGTTCCCTATCTTTGAAGGACTCATCTTCGTATAGTTCCTCGATTTCGGCTAAGTTGTTGGAAATCTCAGGCCATAATTGATCAACAATGCCATTTAGTGAAGTCAATGAGTAGGATTTTAAAGTTGGATCATCTTCCTGTAGCAAAGCCAAATATGGAGCAGCAGACGTTAATGCCATGACAAGATACACTTTATATTATAAGGACAAAATGCAAAAAAGAACAAATAAAAGAACAATTCCACAGACAACGCTTCAATTCTCTCTTGTGGTGTTTAGCTGTGATGATTCAGTGCTGGTGAAGAGAACTTTCTGTTGCCACTTTGAAGCTCCAGCTTTATCTGGCGAGCTCCAGCTGGAAAAGTTACCCGGTGTGTCTGCTCTTGCTAGATGTTGGAAAAACAGCATCCTGCCTCTGGTTTCAATGGCTACGTTTGAATCAAACTCAAGGCAGAGAGGAAGATGCTGAAAACAGGTTGGGCATTCGAGCATGAGATGTAGAAGTTGGTATTTATGAGCGATCGAAACTACAGATTTAGAATAAGTATTGAAAAGGGAATTTAAAAACTCTGATTCAAAGCATAAAAGTGCCGATGTTTGAAAGGGAAAACTATTTTCTTTTGAAAGCATAACCAAACCACCAGTGAAATAATTAAACAAATTTTCAAACTGGTAACCACAAATTGAAGAAAAAGAATTAACTTTTTGGTATTTGTTAAACAAATAACAATCTACAAAATGTTGTTCCAAAACCCCGAGTGATAAATGTGCATCAAGAGAAGTACTACAGATACTAGACTGGTAGCCAGATTAAAAAATCAAAATCAATTAGGAGTACATTTTCAAAATGTATTGCTTTGTATTTATGTTAACGTTAGTTATAATTTTCAAAAAAAAGTTTTTTTTCCATAATTTTCTGTTAAAGATAACCTTTATCCTAAATGAAGACAACCCATAAGCAGAAAGTGCAAAGGTTTAATATTAATAGTACTAGTCATGATTAGTAGTAAAATTGTCTTATTTGGGTAAAAAGTTTCCAAAGAGATTTTAATTTTGACAATGTATTAGCCTCAGGCCATATTGATACAGTTTTGCAACAAAATGAAACAGAAAGCAATATATCAATAGACTTAATCCAATTAAGTAATAAGAAACCTTGAATCAATCAGATGATTAAGATACCTCACGGTTCGTCAAATGGTTAATGCAAAATTAAAATTTGAAATGAAATGAAAAAAAAGTTTATCACTTGTGCTATTTATCTGTTATAATCTGCCACTTCTTGAAGGTTTCATACCTTGATTATAGTTATTTCTTTTTGAGTTCAAATTTCTGGGACCCGGTGGGGGCAAAAAGCCTGTTTTCTTATTTGTCTGGTTATACGAGTTTTGATTTTTGTATCTGGTATTGGAATTAGGATTAGGATTAGAATTATAGCCAGAGTCGTAATTCGAGTTGTAATTTGAGTTGTAATTTGAATTATAGTTCATGTTCTGACTCGAGTTATAGCTTTGATTGAAATTTGAATTATTATTCGAGTATTGTTGTTGATATCCGCCATTAAAGGAGTTTGGAGCATTCTGATAAGAATTATACATCGTAGGAGCCATATAAGCGTTGTCTTTTGGTTGAAAATTAAAAGTTGAATATGTTGGCATTTTGTAATTACTATTACTATTACTATTACTATTACTATTATTATTGTTATTGTTATTGTTATTGTTATTGTTATTGTTATAATTATTATTATTATTATTATTATTATTATTATTTGGCGGAATTCTTAGTCTTCCATTAGCTTGCGTCCTTATGCTAACTTCAATTTTTTTGGATTTATTTTGAGTTTCATTTTTCTTAGCTTTTTTGTTTTTATTTTTTTTATTTTTTGAGTTTTGTGAAACTGTTTGAGCAAAATCATTAGAGCCATAATCTATTTCAATGTTGTTACTATTTTTATTATTATTTTTATTAATACTTTGTTTAATTCTAGAGGATAAAGGTTTTGTGGGAATATTAGATTTATCAAATTTAGCCCTTTTATTTGACAGATATGCTGGAGAGATGGGGGTTGGTAGAGATTGAAAATTATTGAAAAAACTGTCAGCATAGTCAAAATTTTTATAGTCATTTGTATTATAACCATCATGATAATCATAATCATCATAGTTTCTTTTTTTCAAAGCAGACCAGTATTTATCTCTTAAAGCCCCCGGTAAATTATCACCCGAAAAAGCGCTCCCATCAGTATTCGGAACCTTTGAATTTCTTTTTAAATCACAGTCGTCTCCATAATGGCCCTTTTTAGCACAATTGTAGCAATAAATGTTTAAAACCATCGGCAAGACCTTTTCATTGTGTTTATTTGTTACAATATAACTTCTCCAAATTAAAGGGCATCTATCATTATTATGGTGTCTTGAATCGCATTTATTGCAATAAATTCTTCTTTGTTGTTTTGTACATTTGTTTCTAAAATGACCTTTTTCACCACAGTTGGTGCAAACCGAAGTTTTTAAACAATGTTGAGTGTAATGATCATTGAGCATTCCACATGAATGGCAAATAACCGATTTACAATTTGCTCTCATATGACCAGGCTCATGGCAAACCGAACATATTATAAGATTAGCAGAATCCTCGGGATTACCAAAATATCTTCCCTGACCTCTTAAATCTATTAATTCATCGGGATTATCATCTACCTCATCGATTGATAAACTGTATACTTTATCTTTATTTTGTTTTAGCAATGGTAATTCGCTGTCAGATAATGAAATGTCGTCCATTGTAATTTAGGTGTAGATGTAGTTTATTTCTTAATATTTTAATATTTTGTAAAGATAAAAGAAATAAATGCCGAATATCTCTAAAAAAAGAAGTGGAAAAATATAAGAAAGTAAAAAAGTGAAATAAAATTAAATAGAACAAAATATAAGATTTAAAGAATCTAGATATAAAATACAAAAGAAAATACTTTGAATAAATATTAAACCATTAAATTTAAATCAAAAAAACTACTATAGCTAAAAAAAATGGGAACATAAACATCAAAAAAACGAGAAATATTTTATAAATGCTCACGTGGTATTCACGCGCCACAAGCGCCTAATTTATTTTACAAAGCCGTCAAAAGTGGAGCAGGATTTGGAGCAGAAACAGCAGTTATTTCGTAGTTGGCTTCAATTTTTGCAATCACATCTTCGAGATTAGTAAAGAACAGACCAATTTTATTTTTTTGCCAGTCGAAAATGAAAGCACCGTAGTCTCTGTTGGCATCCAAATCTTGCTCAAACAGTAAAAGATCCCTTGGTTGGTCAATCTTGCCTTGAAGACGACCATCATTGACCATTTTGGATATGAAAAGAACGATATCAAAGTCTGTGTTGATATTGAATTTTTCATTAAAAATTTTTTTGTTCTCTTCGTTGAATCCAAAAAATGATAAAAGATGTTGAAGCCCGATTTTGGAATAATATTCTGGAAGTAGAGATACGTTGTACTCAAAAAAAGACTGGAATAAGTTTCTTTGAAATTGGATTTTGACATTTTGATTTTTGAATAAAATTCTCAAAAAGTCTTGTTCATTATCGGTGTTGATGTTATTTAAGTGGTCAAAAATTTGAGTTTGGTAGCTTAGAATCGACTCTGTGTCAACAAACTGTAAACACTTGAATTGATTCAAGATATTATTAGGGTTATTGTTATTGTTATTGTTATTATCAGCACCAATATAGGTTGCTTGAATTGAGAAAATTGAGGATAAAACTTTTGATTTTCTTAAATCTAAAATTGGATTAAAAAAAAACAAATTAATTATAGTGTTTAATGAATTGGTTAAAATATTATATAATGGGATATTGTTATTAAAGTTTTCAATTTTTTGTAAATCGTTAATTAGATTCAAGAATCTTGTTGAAGATTTGATGAAATCATTTGAATTAAAAAGGATGAAAACAGTATTTAATATTTCTAGATTGTATTTGAGTTTGAACTCGTCAACGAGCAAAGCACTAATTGAGTTACTTTGATAAGAATTGATCAATAGATTATTTAGAATGAGAATATTTTTACTAATCTCTGATTCAATTTCTTTGTCCAAGGGGAGGTCATTGACGATGTTGTTTTCAATTAGACATTTCAAGTAAGCATAGGAGGCGTTTACTGCTTGCATTTTGAAATTAAAATGAATTGATTCAGATAAAAGGAACCAGTGGAGGTGAACGGCTTTTACACCATCTTTTGTTTTACAGTAACGGATCCCATCCTTTGCCACTTCAATAAACGGAAAAACAAAACGCGTTTTCGTAAATTCAACTTTTGTTGAAATTCTACACCTTATACATCCAGACCTCCACTGGCCATGTTTAAATACAAACGTGTGTTCCCTAAAAAAACAACAAAGGAAAATCGTAGTTACGATTTGGAGTGCTGGCCTGAAAACCTGGATAATGGCTCATTATCAGGGTATTGGTAGAATGGGATCAGGGTTTAAATGTTCAAGTTACAATGGATACAGCAACTGATATAACTGCAATTAAACCAACAAGAATCATAAAATGAGAAATCAGAAATGTTTTTTACGATAAAGTGGTCTATCAGGATCTAAACGGGCTACCAATTGCATGATTTGAGACCTGGAGATTGGCTTTCTTCCAGATTTTAATGGA
>JAKTTS010000452.1:0-13368 GCA_030560485.1 Ascoidea tarda (nom. inval.)
TATTATTATTATTATTATTATTATTATTATTATTATTATTATTATTATTATTATTTTTATTTTTATTATCATAATCGTTATTATTATGATTTGTACTAAGATTGTCGATACTGAAATCATCATTGAGGCTGAAGTTGTAATTATAATTGTCAGATTGATCATTATCAAAATCATAGTTATCTAAATTAAAGCCATTATTATCTAAAGGAAAATCGAAAATCAAGTTGTTATTTTCTAACTGAATATCCTTTAATAAAGCATCAGCTTCTTCGTCTAACAATAATTCATTGTCGGATAAGTTCCAGTCATTATTATTGTTTTTTTTTGTATTATTGGTAAGGGTGTCATCGAAATTAAGACTGTGATTTAGATCATGATGGGTATTGTTGTTATTGTCGTAATAGCCATCTAAATCGATATCATTTTGAATTGCTTGAAAGAATGCGTCAGAATCAAATTCTTTATCATCTGAATCATTATCGTTATTATTAAAAAAACTTAGTTTATTAATAGTGGTGTTATTGTCGTTATTTTTATTTGGTTTTGAAAAGAAATCTTCATCATCCGAATCTTTAATTTTAGGATAATTTAAAAGTAAATTATTATCAATTAAGAAATTATTTGATGGGGCATTAATATTGATACTCATATTAATCGGGTTTATGGTAGCTGATTCGTTGATTGTAATTTCTTCACCTAAATCTTCATCTTCATTGTTATCTTCATTGTTATCTTCATCATCGCCATCATTGTCATTGTCATTGTCATTGTCATTGTGATTTTCGTTTGTTTTTTTCATATTGTTTTTTGTATTTTTATTATCGATTTTATCAAGACTATTAGGAAGTGATTTTGTAGCTTTATTATTGCGAATTGAGATATCTGAGGAATCATTTTTTATTATATCGATAATATTTTTATTATTTTTGTTATTTTTATTGTGAAATGACAAAGATGAAGATGAATTATTTGAATCAATTGAAGTTGAAGTTAATTTTTTAAATGGAAAAGACATAAAGGGGTAAAAGAAAACCAAAAAAAAGTGAAAAGAATAAAAATAAACAGAATATAAAAGAGTGGGATAAAAATTTATGGTTAATCTATAAATTTTTGTGATATCAGGTCAAATAGAGAGAGGAATCTCTGGTGGTTATCAAAACAATTGGAATGTGTATGGCTTCAAGTTATTATTTGTTTTGATTGAATCCAGAAAATTTGAATGATGAAAGGGATCTGTTTTCTGAGTGAGAGCTTCGTGCTGTCTTTGGTGAGAAATTCTTCTGTTGATTTGCTGTATTGAAGTGTTTATAGTTCACCATTCAAACCAATCTCTGCTCAAGTGTCGATGTTCTGTTCTTCGTGAGCTCCTTCTTCAGCTTCTTCATGAGCTTTTTGTTTGATGATTGCAATTTTCTTTCTCCCCAAAAGGTTCTCATTTTGGTTTCAGAAAATTTTCCTTGCTGAGTTTGGCAAAAATCCCAAAGACCGTTTACACAACTGGGATGTCTCATCAGGTCACGCAACAAAACACTATTAAAATATCGGAACGCACCTCTGCAATTGCAATGCCTGTGCCAGCAGGTATAACATCAGCACGAATTCTAATCACGAGAGGTTTTGATGCCCGAAAGGCAACACAATAGTGCCAAAAGTACGGGCGAGAAAGTTTGCATGTTGGAACAACGCAAAAGCTGCTCCAAACCTGAACTGGAGTCGAAGGAGCGTCTCACAAAAAAGGAGTGCAATCATCTCCACAGCAGAGGAATTAGAAAGAAAGCAAAAAGTGAAAATCCAGTGCCATGGTTCAATGACGCATGTGTGTGATAAAACACGCATCTTTACGTTACATCCTGCAGTGTTTTGACACTAGTCAGTCTGAGCGCGAAAACTACCGAAGAGATACGAAAAGCTTATTTTTTATCACTGTTGAAAATTACAAAGAATTTGAGTAATTTCTTATCTGGAATCCCGTTTAGACAGTTTTTTGCTTTTTTATTCTGTGACTGTGAGCCAGCCATATGGGGCTTGTAGACCTATATATAGTAACTACAAACGCTGCATAATATCTACAAAAAATTTAAACAGTCTAGAAGAAAATTTATGGTTTTTGATGAATTATCAAGCGGCAATGCGGAAACCATCGCTTGCGGATTTAGCTCAGTTGGGAGAGCGTCAGACTGAAGATCTGAAGGTCCTGTGTTCGATCCACAGAATTCGCATATTTTTTTACTGTTGCTTCTATTTTATAACTACTTACATAAAAATTCTATAAAATAACATTAATTGGTGTGCTTTTTTTATTTCTCTTCGCGAATGACACTTGTTCAATGAAGACCAATTGTTTGCTAATTTTTCTGGTTTGAAAAATCTTTAAACTCAAATTTGAATTCATCTGCAATAAAATTGGGTATATTAAAAATCGTTCCATACGAAGGACTGTTACCACTTTGGTTGCTGTAAACACTTACTCCACTACTCATTGAATTTTGGTTTATATGACTGATATTATTATTACTATTATCACGATTTGGAGTCTCTTCTGCAGTATCTATGTTGATTTTGACTTTACTATTATTATTATCATCATTATTAATCATACTATTGATAGAATTTCTGTTACTATTATTATTATTATTATTATTATTACTGTTATTATTTGTCAAAAATAAATTGGGATCGGTATCTCTGACACCAATGAGATTAGAAGGAGAGTCAATATTATTGACTTCACCAAAATTATTTAAATTCTCTGGATTCAATGCTTGATTTATCATTGAATTTAAATCATTATCATTATTAATAGAATCAGCAAGAATCCCGACATTTGTGAGATTTTTATTATTATTGTTATTATTAAAACTACCACTGTTTTTAGAAAAAACATTTTGACCTATTATGTGGTTGACATTTGAATAGTTATTTGAATAAATTCCTGAATATAAATTCATGTCAAAATCTTCATAAACATTACTATTTACAAAACTTGGATTATTGATTAAATTATTGTTCAAATTATTTGTGAAACTGTTATTAAATCCATTATTCAGATTATTATTTAAATTATTTAAAAAATTATTACTACCATTATTAATAATATTAATTAAATTATCCATTAAATTATTGTTTAAATTGTCATTCATATTTTTGCTTAAGCTATTACTCAAGTTATTACCCAAGTTATTTGTATTGCCCAAGTTGAAAGGTAAAGTAATGCTATTATTGTTATTATTACTATTGTTATTATTACTATTGTTGACATTTTTACTATTGAAAAGATCTGTCCCTATCTTGTTTAGATCAAGATTATTAAAATCGTTGTTGCTGTTGGTATAATTGTTATTATGGTTACTATTAAACCCACTAAATTTTATGCTATTAAAATCATTAACATTGTTCAAATCATTAAAATTAAAGCCATTTATATTTTTCAATTCATTTTGTAAATTCAAACCACTATTCAAATTTATATTGGTATTTTTATTAATACTTGTATCATAGTTTTTATTTTTAATCGTATTATTTTCTCCGTCCTTAAGATGACTTTGATTGTCATCTTTGTTGTTATTTTTTATATCTATACTATTTTTGTTATTACGATTACTAATATTGTTTATATTAAATATAATTTTATTTTGAAGTTCTTCATCTTTATTTTCATTGAAGTTTTTGGCTTTTAAATCTTGAAAAAACCGATATTGTCTTTGTTTTCTAGAATTGATTATTCTGTAAATTTCTTCATTTGTTAAATTTTTAAACAATTTAAAACTACCATAAACAAAATTAGGCTTTTCTCGTTTCACAAATTTGATGTGATTTTCAAATTTTTTAGGTCCTTCAAATTTGCTTTCATTATAATTTTCATAAACTTTTATAGCAATTTTAATCAATTGTCCAACTGCAATATCAATCAAATGATATTTAGCAATTTCAGGACAGTTTGCAAAAAAGCTATTATATGAATCAACCATTAATTTGATATCGGCTTCAATCATTTCAGATGTTGGATAATTTATGCATGAACTAAAAAGAGTTGTCAATGCGCAGATCGGGTAAATTAAACTTGCGTTAACCACTTGAGCTATACTATCGGTCAAGTTTCTTGCCAATTTTAATATCTGCCTTGCAGCATCTAAACATCTAATACTAAAATTTGTATCATTGATATTGGAACATTTATCTTTATCTTTGTCTTTAAAATATGGATTGTTTTTTTTTTCCCACGGAATTTTAAGCCCTAAACCGTTAATTATCATTATATGGTAATAATAATTAAAATGTAGAGACAAAATGTTGCTTCTAATTCCTTCAATTACCAAGGGAGAATACTTTTCTTTATTATCACTATCAAATAAATTCCAAATTTTGTAGCCGGGTCTAATGCTTATCGGGATATTATCTTTCCAGTCATCTAAATCGGATGAAATTGATATAATTAAATTTTTGATATCCTCAATTGATTTTTGAGTTTGAGCTTTTTTGCACAACAAGTTAAAGTAGGAAGCTTCTGTAATCTTGGCCAATTTTCCAATGCAGTAATAGATACAAAGCGATAGATTTATTTCATCCTTTTGGCACAATTGATCTAAATACAAAGCTTCATCTTTGCCAATTTTGTTAAAAGGTCTTCCACACAGTTTTGAAATTTCGTTGATAATAATATTATCATCTTCAGCGGTGACGGCATTTTTACCGATAAGTGGGGCCTTACCAGATGTCATGCAATAAACTCTATCACAAATGTAGCATGAATACCAAATGATTTTCCGTTTTTTGAATTCATCCTTGTCTAAGCCAATGTAAGATTCGGGTTTATCTAAGCCTAATTTGAAAGCAATTTTTAGGGCGACTGATAGTAACATGTGGTTAACTTTGGGTAGAAAGGCAGAGATGCTGTAGATGGTTAAGATTAAGATACCTTGGATTGAGAGTAAAGTTGATTCATTTGTTAGAGAAATTTGTTGAAAATAGTATAGAGAGTTTAAGAAATGGCGTCTTCCTATATTTCTTAGTTCTGATATTTTTATTCTAAAATTTTTATTTGAAGGGGTTGATTGAGTGTTGTCATTGTTATCATTTTCAGTGTCTTTGAAAGTATCCTTGGGGGTATCTTTAGGGATGCTTTGGGGAGAATGATCAAACAGATTATTTTGAAAGGAAGAATTTTTCTGTTCTGGTTGATCAAAGTGATTATGAATTTGGTGGTTGTTTAAATTCGGGCTTAATTCCAGATTCTGATTATTTGTATTATTTGTATTATTTGTATTATTTGTATTATTTTGATTGATTGAGGTGTTGAAGTTGTAGTTGTTTGTTTCATTGACATCTACAGAATGATTGATTCTGTCGTCATCTTCATCGTCTTCGCTTTCTAGATCAAAATGTTCCATATAAAGGTTTGATTTGTAGGCTTCTATGAATACGGAGGCTGCAACGGCTATGATTGAGTTTATGAGTAATAATTGGGAGTGGGACAAGCCGGTATCATTGGAATTGTTACTAGGGTCTTTATCTTTGTTTTGTTTGATTTTTGACCAGTAATTGTCGAATAGTTCAGCTATTTCATCACCGCTTACTAGGAAAAAACAGGTATTGTTTTGGGCTATTGGGGACATTAGGAAATCTACGATTTTTTTGTTTGGAATTGGACTTATTAAGGAGCTTGGTAGGATGTCCTGCCAGAGCTGAGTTTGTCTTTTTGATATTTCATTGATTTGTAAATGTAGTATTAGTAGAGGGTGTAGTAGGTTGGAAGCGTCGTTTTTCAATTTTCGTTCTACCCATTTGATGCCCTCGGGGCTGAAAATTGAGTAGTTCGGGTGGCAACTTAGATAGTCATTCGGTAATGGGGACATTATATGGTAGTTTTCGAACTTTTGGTTTAGTTCTTCCATTGATTTTGAGTGTTCAGTGTTTATGAGGATTGGAGAGAGGAGATCATTTGAGTCTGCAGAGTCTATAGATTCGTGGTTACATTCAAGAGGATAATTTGAGTCTGCAGAGTCTATAGATTCGTGGTTACATTCAAGAGGATAATTTTGGGAGTCATCATCGTCATCATTGTCGTTGTCGTCATGATCATGATCATGATCGTTATCATTATCATTATCATTATCATTATTATTATCATTATCATTATCATTATCATTATCATTATCATTATCATTATCGTTATGGTTATCGTTATGGTTATCGTTATGGTTATCGTTATCATTATTGTTGTTATTAATGTCATCGTTAGAATTGAAGTTCCTTTTAAAGGTATTTTTTGTATGAGAGATATCGTCAGAGATATCTATATCGTTGACTGGTTTTGAGTTTGAGTTTGAATTTATTCGATAAAGTAGCAATTCCATTAGATGCTCCATTTTGCCTAATCTTTCTTCGAGATGGTTTACCTGTAAAACATTGCTAGGATTTGAATTGACGCCAGGTCTTGACCCAAATCCTTGTCCTGATCCCGAACCTGATCCTGACGCTGAAGCGGAAGCGGAACCTGATTCTGATGTTGGTAGAGAACCAAAGCCAGAAGCCGAAACAGAACCATATTGAGCATTTTTTTGGTTGTTTTGAGAGGATGACGATTTCAGTACTCTTTTTTTTTTAACGTAGTTGTAGGTGCAAGAGAGAGAATCTTTACAGTTGCCACATGGAGTACCGCCGTTACATCTGATTTTTCTCTTTCTACAAAAGTCGCAAGCCTTTGAAACTCTCCGACGTTTTGGCAATTGATTTTGCAGATTTTCAATGTTTAATTTAGTGATGAGCAAATCCGATTTAAAGTTGCTTAGAGAGTTTAAATCGGTCATGTTGTTTATGTTGTTTGTAAGATTGGTAGGAAGATTACTGAGGGTGTTAGGGTTGGAGAAAGGGTTAAGTTTGTTTGAGATGGGAAAACCGGCATCGTTGTTTGTAGTGTTGTGGTTAATAATAGGATTAAAACTATCAAAATTATTAAAATTATTAGGTTTATTAGGTTTATTAGGTTTATTAGGTTTATTAGGTTTATTAGGATTATTGGGATTATTAGGATTATTAGGATTATTAGGATCATTAATATTGGTGGGATTGAGAGGATTGTTAAGATTGTTGGGAAGATTGAGGTCCATTTTGAGAGAGAGCTGAGCAGATCAAGCCAAAAAGCCCAAAGGGAAGAGGAGGAAAGCAGAGGAAATTGGTGGGCAGGAGATGAGCGCAAAGACAGCAGAGAGCAAACAACCACCAGTACCATGAAAAAGACAGTTCTGGAGAAGAAGCAGCGGCAAGACAGCATAAACAACTGGAGAACAGACACAATATATAGCAATGTATTTCAAATCAATTCCGCAATGGTCGAGCCCAAAGCGGCAACAGCCCAACCGGGGAACTGAGCCGGCTCAGAAGCGCGAGAGAGACCCAGCGGCAGATGCAGCGCAACTGGGGTCGGGCTGTGCTGGCGCCTGAAGAGCTCAGGGCCACTACAGAGAGGCTGAGGGAGGGTTCTGTTGTCTTTGTGTTCTAGTGCCTGTTGTCTCGTGTTTGTGTCGCACATTCAAGCTTTTCTGCGCTTGGGCTGCCTACTCCCTTTCCAGTCGTGGCACCTGCTACCCAAAATGCTCGCTGCTAAACATACCTTCGTTCACAAAGTTGGGCAAGTTGAACATGCCCTCGTACAACCCGTCCTGCGCTGACTCGACACTGAAGCCGGACGAGCTATTGTACCCAGTCGCGTCAAGGATGCTGCTCTCAAAGCTTCTGCCACCATTGTTCTGATTGCGATTGACACCAGAATGCTTATCTTTAACTTTGTGTCCGTGAGAATTGTCATCGCCTCTATTCTGTTCCCTGCTCGATTTCTCATCCCGATCTGACAGCCCATCGCCATTTGTGTTGAGCTTTATACCTTCACCGACTTTTGTGGTCGGGCAAATGAAATACTGGCTGTAGCTATCGTTCATGCTCAGGTCCATGTTCAAGTCCATGTTCAAGTCCATGTTCAAATCAGTATTTGTCTTTCCATATCCATTCACTCCCACCTCTTGGTTAGCATCTCCTGAATTTTTTTCAAAAAATGTCTCAAATGAAAGTAGGCTATCCAAATCAATCAACCCATTAATATCAAAATTGTAATTGCCATGATTATTACAATTACCATAGTTGTAAATGTTATTATCGCTTCCATTGAAAACATTAGAAGTTTCTTCCCCATTTGGTCCTAATCCATTCAATTTTCCATTTTCTTGTAATGTTTTTTTATCCATTTCATCACTCGCTTCATCATTCATTCCTCTATTCATTTTATTGCATATATCGTCAATATTTTTTTCATTTTTTTCGTTTTTTTCACTTTTTTCTGGTTTTTCTGTTTTTCCATTTAAAATATTATTAGAACTTAATCGCATTTTCTTTCGCTTCTCAATTATCTTATAAATTGACTCATTGGGCAAATTTATCAAAGACTTTATAGCTCCTTCAACATTAATCCTCTCCCCATTCTTATTCTCTCGCTCATATATATTAATCGCTATCTTAATCAAATACCTGATAACAATATCAACCAAATGGAACTTGATGCTCTCCGGACAACAATCAAAAAACCTATTATAAGAACTAATCATCAACTTGATATCCTCAAATGCTGTCATTGACCTAGGATACTGGACTACTGAACTGAAAATCGTCGTAAATGCACTGATCGGATACATTAAACAAAAACTCGTCAAATGCTCTATTCCATCTGAAAGGTACTTTGATAATAATAATATCTTCCTAGCTGCATCTAAACATCTCAAGTAAAAGCTCGTTGAATTCATTACTACTGCCTCTTCTCCTTCTTCTTCTCCTCCTTTTCCTTTTCCTTTTCCTTTTCCTTCTCCTTCTCCTTCTCCTTCTCCTTCTCCTTCATTACCATCTTTATTATCATCTTCTACTTCTGCATCCGCTTCTAGTTCCGCTTCTAGTTCCGCTTCTAGTTCCGCTTCTACTTCAGCTGCTTCTTTTTCTTCACTTCCTTCCTCTTTGCTTTCCCCACGTTTATCATCATTGCTCTTCTCACTTGCTCTGCTTTTACTTTCCACGTTCCATGGTGCTTTAAATGCTAACCGATTGACAATCATTTAATGATAATAATAAAAAAAATGAAATACCAATACCCCCCCTTTAATCGCATTAAACCCATAATCACTCAACAACTCCTCATACTCATTAAATACATTACTCAAATTCTGCCCTGGTCGGATCTTCAACGGTATCGAATCCTTCCAATTATCCAACTCAGATGACAACGTCAATATATGCTCCATCACCTTCGTCATGCTCTTCCCATTCAACGACGTCGCTGCAAATAACTTGAAATATGTCTTTGTCGTTATAGCCGTTAACTTTGAAAGAAAATAACTCGCACACAACGTAAATCCTTCTCGGTCTCCACTGCACAACACCTTGAAAACCTTGCTCTCATTCTTACTTATATTCAAAAACGTAGTATCCAATTTCCTAGCAATTTCAAACTTAAATAGCACATCACTCACAGTAGTAACGTCGAGATCATTAATTATCGGTGGCTTCCCCGTCCGTATACAAAATAACTTGTCGAAAAAATAGCATGCACACCATATAATTCGACTTTGTCGTGCTTCGTTTTCTCCCAATTTTAAATACGTCTCCTTTCTTTGCAATCCTATATCTTGCGCTAGCCTTATCGCTATAGATAATAACATGTAATTCACCTTTGGCAAAAACGAAGATTCATTATAAATCAACAATAAAAAGATACCCTTAATCGTTTTCAATCCATGTCCAACAACCGAAATTCTTTGAAAATAATAAATAGAATTAATCAAGTGCCTTCTTTCAAGATTTTTTAATTCACCAAGGCTTAATTTACATAGCTTTTTCTCCTTTTTATTGGATTTTAAACTCGACCTAATTATATCAAACATTAAAGATGTGCTTAAAGTTATAAATGCATTAATTAAAAGTAAGTCAGAATAATTTAAAGTTTTATCCTTCTTTTTATTATTACATTCATTAATCTTATTAATCTCACTAATCTCATTAATCTCATTAATCTTATTGATATCTTTTATAATGTCTAGAAAATCACTATTAGATAATAAAGATAACGGATTGATTAGTGATAAAGGTTCAATTAAAGATTGAATTGTAGATTTACTTGGTAAGGGGCTCAACATTGATATGGATATCGGTTCAATCCATTTATTTGTTTGAATCTTAGATATCTCATTAATTTGATGATGCAAATTAAACAAAGTTTTCAGAACATTGTCATTTGAATCACTCCCAAGTTTATTATTAATCCAATTTAAACCTTTTGAACTGAAAATCGAAAAAGATCGCTGAGGACCAAAAGAATCATTTGTACTAATTCCCACAGAATTTAAACTAATTTCATAATTATTACTGCTCTTCTTTTTCTTTTTCTTTTTCTTTTTCGTTTTATTAAAATCATCATTATTATTAGCACTGGTGATGGTTGTATTTTCATTATTGAAAAAACTCAAATTATCACGATTAGAAGATGTCAGATTAGGATCAAGATCTATCATACTGGCATCCAAATTATTGTTTTCACTAATCAAAATCTCCTTGGTATTATCAATATCAATTCCCATTTCATTATCATTGTCATTATCATTATCATTATCATTATCATTATCATTATCATTATCATTATCATTGTCATTATCATTATCATTATCATTATCATTGTCATTATAATTACCAGTTTCTGGAACAATATTCGAGTCGATTTTATTGATCAACAATTCAATCAATTCTTCCATTTTACCTAATCTTGATTCAAAATTTTTAATTAAATTGACTCTTTTATTGGTTTTAGGTGTTTTAGTATTTTGAGAATCTTGGTTGTTTTGAACATTTATAGTATTATTGTCTATCTCATGTCTGTTATTTAATGTATTTAAAACATCAAGATCCACGGTAATGTTTAAATCACTGTTATTAATATTGTTATTAATATTGTTATTATTATTGATACTCTTAATTGAGGGGGTTCTTTTTTTTTTAACGTGATTATAAGTACAAGATCTAGCATCTTTACAACTTGAACATGGTACTTCACCATCACATTTAATTTTTTTTCTTCTACAGGAATCACAAGCTCTTGCTACTCTTCGACGCTTAATAGGCCGACTATCGGTGGTGTCTGTATCAAAAATGCTGTTATTAGAGGAATTAGCAGTGTTGTTGTGATTAACTAGGCTCATTCTGGAGATTGCACTAATCATTTGGGGACCAGTGTTAGTTATTTTGGTGTTGGTTGGTGCTGATGAATTTGATCCATTCATCTGAGGTTAGATTGAACTTGTTAGTGGCCTCGTGGAATGTGTCCAACAAAATCTCGAATAGACGGAAAGAACGGTATAGTAACAGTGGAAACAGCTAGCAGCAGTGACAACAGTGAACAGTAGCAGTGGAGTTCAGTCAGTTGATTTGCTTCTGTTCCAGAAGAACCAGGCAATAACGAAAAATCACTGAATTAAAAACTGCCGAAAGCAAAATGAAACTATTTCCGGCGGCATGCGTGGTGTTACGGTTTATATGTATAACAGTGTATGTACCAACATTGTGGGTTGATACCTTTGTGAAGAGCCCTAAGTTTTTGCTTTGATTGTTGAGTTCACTTGGAAAGCCCTATATGCAATCCACTGCTGTTTCCAGCGATACGACGTTGTTTATGAGCCCTTGTGTCAGATAGACCCGCATTGGTGGCTTTTGAGCCAGCCAATCAGCAAACTGTGTTGTGTTTACATTTTCTCTGAATTTGAATTTCAAACTTGCTGTTAAAAATTTTTGCATTTGATTTCTTTTTGTTAAAGCATTTTTTGTTCCTCATTCTTTAAAAGAACCGATCAAGTTATCTAAACTATTTATCAAGAATTTAGCTTGGAACAGCACACATTTTTGGTTGATTTTGATTCAAATTGAATCAATTGTTGATTTTAGTGGATATCTGAATAAAACTATATAAATATCATTTATTTGTTTTTGTTTTTGTTTTTGTTTTTATCTTTATTTTTGTTTTTTTATTTATGAATAGATCACACAACATGGCATTAACTGAAGTTACTATATCAGCAATTTTAACCTTTGTCTTGACTCGATTATACGATAGTAATTCCAATCAAAGGAGCACTAGATTGATTAGTGATAATTTAAAAAAAGAGTTAAGCAGGGATCTTGAGGTTAACAATAGTAAATTTAGTGAGGAATTGGATGCTAAGCAAAAGATTATTCTTGAGAAGAATTCCAAGATTGTTAAATTAAGTAATGATTTAAAGACGTTGGAAGACAATTTGAATAATTTGATCAAGGAGAACAATGAATATAGATTGAATTTGAAAGAGATTAAAGATAAAAACGAGAATACTGAGAGAAAGATTGTTGAAAACGAGAGTAAGAATTCTGAGTCGTTAAAGAGTTTACACGATGAATTGAATTTGAAGATTAATGAAATTGAAAAATTGAACAAGATAATCAGTGAATTGAATTTAAATTTGGGCGATAAAGAAAAGAGTATTTCGTTGATTAATAAAGAGTTGGCGTTGATTAAGATTGACGATGAGAAGAAATTGAAAGAGTTGAATACGATTAAACAAGAAATTAAAGACAATGAACGATTCAGCGCTGAAAAATTTGACAAATTGAACAGTGAGTTGTCAAGTAAAGTGAAGGAAATCAATGGGTTGAATAGTTCATTGAAGGAATTAAAGACTGAGAGTAGCTCTATAGAGGAAAAGTTGAAGGAAAAGAGTCAATTAGGAGAGGAAAGGCAATTGAAGATTGACGAATTGAATGAAAAGTTGAGCCAAGTTTCCAAGGAGAAGAGTGATATTACAGAGAAATTGAACGAGAAGAGTAAGGCTAATGAAGAGTTGGTTGGTAAATTAGAGGCTGTTCAGAAAGAAAATGCAAGTGAAAGAGAAGTTCAATTGAAGAAACAAGAAGAGGAGCAAAAGCAAAACGGAGCTCAAATTGAGGAGTTGAAGTTGAAGATAAAGGAGTACAGTGAGATAAAATTGAAATTGGAAGAAGAGTTGAAGAAGATCAAGAAAGATAAGAAGCAAGATGAGATTTTGATTGAGAAACAACAAGGAGAGATTGAAGAGAGTAAGAAGAGACTTGAGCTGGAATTGAAGAAATCTGTTGATGAATTAGACAAGATTCAGAAGGAATTGAAGGAATCTAATGAGGAGAAGACTGTCTTGAAGGAAAATATAAGTAAATTGAAGAAAGAGCTTGAAGATGAAAAATTAAAGGTCGAAGATAAAGATAAATGGAACAAAGAGAGCGGTTTGAAGATTGAAGAGTTGGAGAAGAAGATTGGGGAATTTAAGGAAAAAACACAAG
>JAKTTS010000453.1:0-13309 GCA_030560485.1 Ascoidea tarda (nom. inval.)
TTGAGCAAATGTCGTTTGACTCTGAAGTAATACTGTTGAACAAATATTGGAAGATCTGTTATAAGCTGAGATTTAATTGCATTTACTCATTCATTGCTAGTAATGATAATGATAATGATAATAATAATAATAATAATAATTTTGTACTCAAATATTGTATAATAGAAACAAAAAAATAAAATGATTAAGATTTTTGATTATAAAAACAGATTTTTCGAGCTTCCTATGACTAATCAAAATCAATATCAAAAGGTGATAAATTTAAATGAAAAGGCAAAGATAGATAGAACCAATAAACTTGAAAAGATAAATACTTTTATGGTATTTTGTTAATTTTATAAAGAAATTTAGTTTGAAAGCAATATGAGGTCTTTCAAATTATTTTTTTCGTCTTTTTAGTTCTGATGAAAACTTTTAATACTTGTGTTTCTCTAAATCAATACGCTAGTTAATGTCAACTGGTTGTTTTTTTATTAAGGTGAATCAAATAGGGAACTTTGAGCCCATGATTTTTAAGACACATAAAAGAAGATGGAGAAATACAGAAAATTTGCAAAGTATGCTATGATGTCTGGGAACTAAAGCAAATTAATATTTATAAGTTTTATTTGATGTAATCAAAAAAATATGGATAAATGTACAAAAACATGGTGCAGTTTAAAGATTTTCAAGGCTAGGTATATTGTTTTACTCCAATCGTATATGGTGTTTTTCTGGTTTTGAACTTGGACAGCATTTTTAAGCCCTTTATTGGTAACAGTTGTTTTAATTTATGGAAATTTCATAATATAAATTACAAAATATACTATTCATTTGTAAATCGTTTACTTTCTCCTACCTACAAAGTCCCATTAGACATATGCAATGAGCTGACAAATTTCTCTGTAAAAACCTCCGGTTCACTAAGCTTGCTTGATAATTGAATTTGCGCAAGACTATTGATTATCCAATAGGAAAAGAAAGCAAATAATTTTGCTGGATATGAAACAATAAAAAGTCTCTTATTAAGAAGACAAAAAGTCTTGAAAAGTCTTAAAAAACACTAAATCTTGGCATCAGAACAACCCCAACAGAATAGATATTATTTATGAAAGAGAAGGTTGAGAAATATTGAAAGTTTATTATTCAGTTTTTCAGTTTGCATTATTGTTTTGCGGTTTGAACAAAGGTTTCAAAGTTGAAAGAAATTGTGCAGCTGTGGAGCCGTACTTTCAGAAGAGTGTTCCGAGATCGAAGGGTAGAACAGAGACATATCGAAGAACTAAGAACAAGTTTCCTCCAGAAAATTGCAAAAGAGTGTTCTTCTGGAAAACCTGCAATCGAATATTATTTACAAAACATGATATTCTCTATGGTGATTTACGCTGAGAGCCCGTGCACCAATCAGCGCGAAGCGGCATTCGCTTAAAGATCTGGAAGTTTTCTGGCTGCAGCAAACAAGCTTTTTCTGCAGTTAAAACACGCAAAGTCACTCAGCTGCCAAAGCGTGCTGTTTTCACAGGGGCGCTGGCGCATGGGTCCTGGCGCGTGTACAAAAAGGTGTGTTTTCCACAGGGAGCACAATAAAAGCTTGTGAGTGCATCGTGTTTAAGAGTTTTGTTATTGGCTGATCCTTTTGATAACAATCGCTTTTCTGCCAATTTGCAATTGCAATTTACAATTTTTAATTAAACCCCTAACAGAAATTCATCCATCTTTACTGACTTTTGAGATGCTTTTCAGTAAAGTTGCGATCCGGCCAGATTCAACTGGCAGATTTGAATTGTATGAAGGAATTAATATCATGATATAAGCTAAAAATTTAACTCAAAATCCAACTAAAAAAACTAAACAGAATTTGATTGTGTTTTTACATGTAAATTCATTGCTTCAAACAGAAGAGCAAAACAATTTCCCTCAGAATTTCGTGTAAAATACTCATGGAATCTCCATATATATAGACTACCATAATCCAATTTTTTTTTTGGTTTCGTATGGGTATTGGTTTTAAAAGCAAAGAATTTTATCATCATCTATCTGTTCACTATATTTTTTACTATTAAAAAATGGCAAATAACGTATTTGCAGTTGGTAAGTAAATCCATCTGTTTATTCGTCCCTATTAATACCTATTATCGACTTATTTGCTTTTCTAATTATCCTTTTAATTTGCTCACATCAACGACTCAACCGCCGGCCTTTGAAAATCTGCATCATAATAAAGTAGTAACAGTAATAGAATAGATTTATATGTCCAGTCTATCCCTTTATCAATCCTACCTGTTACTTTTTTTGTCTCTGAGGGCCCCTGCTTCTAAATTAATCCGGTCTCAATAAAAAGAAATATCGCCTAGAAAAGCCCAGCATCAAATGGGAAAACAAGCAAATAAGATTTCTTGGTATGCTTCAAGTCCAATCTTTTGGCTTGGTTTTGCCAACAATAAATACTAACACTTTCTTTAATCTTATACTGCTGTAGAGGTCTTTTTTATTGTCTTCAGAGAAGCCTTAGAAGCTGTTATTGTCATTTCAGTTTTACTAGCTTTCTTAAAACAAGGTCTAGGAAAAGCAACCGATGATCCAAAAGTGTATAAAAAACTTGTTCGTCAAGTTTGGTTTGGTGCTATCTTAGGTGTTTTCATTTGTTTGGTTTTAGGTGGTGCTTTCATTGGTGCCTTTTATTCTCTTGATAAAGATATCTGGAGTAACTCTGAAGATTTATGGGAAGGTATCTTTTGTCTCATTGCAACCGTTGTTATTTCAATCATGGGTATTCCAATGCTCAGAATTAACAAAATGCAAGAAAAATGGAGACTTAAGTTGGCTCAAGCTTTAGTTGCAAAACCAAAAAACAAAAAGGCTTTTTTCAATATCAACTATAACTTGAAAAAATATGCCATGTTTATTCTTCCCTTTATTACAACTCTTCGTGAAGGTCTAGAAGCTGTTGTTTTTGTTGGTGGTGTTGGTTTAGATTATCCTGCCAAAGCTTTCCCACTTCCAGTTATTATTGGTTTGATTGCTGGTATTACCGTTGGTGTTGTTTTGTATTATAGTGGTAAAACTTCTTCTTTACAAATTTTCCTAGTTATTTCAACTGCCATCTTATATTTAATTGCTGCTGGCTTATTTTCAAGAGGTGTTTGGTTCTTAGAAGCCAACGTCTTTAACAGAAAGACTGGTGGTGATGCAGCCGAATCCGGCTCAGGTCCTGGTTCGTATGATATTACAAAGGTCGTTTGGCATGTTAACTGTTGCAACCCATTAATCGACAATGGTTGGGATATCTTCAATGCTTTGTTTGGATGGCAAAATACTGCTACTTATGGTTCTGTCATTTCATATAACGTTTATTGGTTGGTATTAATCTGCATTCTCTTATTAATGTTATTTGAAGAAAAAAATGGTCATTTACCTTTCTGCAAAAACTTGACTTTGGCTAAATTAAACCCAATGTATTACATCAAAGGTAAAAAACAAAATCTTTCTGAAGCTGAAAAAGAAGAGCTATTCCAAAAGGCCAACTTACAAGTTAAACAAATGGAAGTGGAAAGTTCAGAAAATTCATCTAAACCAGTTCAACTCCAATAAATTATGAATTAAAACTTTTTTTTCTGAAAAAAATTATAAGCAAAAAGAATACCTTTTTTTATTTATTTATTTTTTTTTCTCTTTAGTTTTCCATCTCCGTTCTTTTTTTTGTTATTTTATTTTTTGGCTATTTTTTTCTTTTCTTTATTTATTCCTGCTTGGCTTTTGTACCTATGTTTAAAACAATTTTAATTAACAATTTCAAATAAGTTAACCTAATTACTTTTTTTTCTTATCGTAAATAATTTCATGTTCTTATTTGCTTTTTATAAGTCAATAATACATATTGAAAATGTTTTCTTTTTAAAATAATTAACTTTCTATGTCTAAAACCATATCCCCTAATTTCTCTGCAAGGATAGCTATTATTATCATAAAGAATCGAATCTAAGTTTTTAATTTTGTTCATATTCTGAATTAATTTGAGAAATGTAATCTGGAAAATCGCCAACAATTCTATCAAATTTATTCATTAGTTCATCCATGGCATTTTCAACAACAAGAAACAATAGCCCGGATACCTCTTCGTCATCTAGATTTAAATCACTGAAATTGAACTCGTTTATGTCTGAAATGTAGTTGTTATTCACCTGGTGGTGGGTGCACTCCAAAAAATCGCTCTTTATCTTCAGGAGAAGATAGTCTGATATCGATTCGTAGGTGTCGCTGGTGGAGGACAAGTCTTGTATAATTCTCTGAGCAACAAGCTGTTTAAGAATCGAGCTATCCATTGTTCGTGAGCAACACAATCAACACAACACTTCATAAAACCAATCTCTTGAGGAGCTTCAAAACTTTTCTAGCTCAAAACAGAAATATAATCCTGAGCTGCTCAACTCCGCTTAAAATGACATCTCATTACTAATCTTGCTCTCAACACTTTTTTGATCTGGATATCTTTATTGTTGATGGGAGGTTTGTGCAGGTTTTTATAAGATTGTTGTTATTGACTTGAAGTTTTCTTCTCTGGGTTTTACTGATTTCTTTTGCTTCTTCAGCTGTGGGTTTATGAGCATTTTCTTATGTCAGTTGCTGCAAATGCCTATTAGTTCATAGATCTCCAGTGATTGCTTGACCAAATTTTGAAAGGAAAGAAAAAAGCGAAAGAAACAATAATTAATTTCAAAACAAAAACATAAAAAAAAGGAACATAGAGACACTAAATTTAGTTATTTGTGGAAAAATGATTGAAGAAGAAATCATACCATGGAACGAAAAGCCCTCATTGAAACAGTTTACCTTTAGATCAACTATTGTGGGCTTATTTATTGGGTCAATAGTTTTAATGTCCAATTTTCAGTTTGGGCTACAAACTGGCTGGGTTTCAATGATGTCTTTGCCTGCTGCTTTGCTAGGTTTCTCAATATTCAAAGTCTTTTCCAAAAATCTATCATACCCATTCACAGATGCAGAAAACGTCTTTGTACAAAGTGTTGCAGTTGCTGTTGGTACAGGACCCTTAGCATATGGACTAGTTGGTATAATTCCAAGTATTGAGAAATTTTTAACGATTGAAGAAAGTGGTTATGACTTCAAATTACAATTTTCAGCGTTGCAATTGATTTACTGGTCAACTGGTTTAGCATTTTTTGGAATTTTTTTTGCTATTCCTTTAAGAAAACAGGTTATAATAAAAGAAAAATTGCCATTTCCATCAGGATCTGCTACTGCGACTTTAATCTCTGTTTTACATAACACTGAATTGTATGAAGAAAACGATGCAGTTGTTCAATACAATGATGGTAAAAACAGAACCTCAGCTAATGGTATTAGTAATAATAACAATAACAATAATAATGATAATAATGATAATAATGACGATAATGAGAATGTTATGTTAAATAGCTCGAATGTTTTAACTAGTTTAGATGACTCACTTGATAAGGGAAATTCCAAAAAGAATGTAAATCTAAAAGGAAATCTAATCAATAGCGAAAATCACGAGAATAGTTCAAATTATAGTAACTTAATTGATAATGAATCATTGTTAGAGTTGAAAAAAACTGAAACTTATAATAAAAATTTCAAGAATTTATTGATAACATTTTGTGTATCATCGTTTTATACAATCGTTGCACATTTTTTTCCCATTCTAAGAAATTTGCCTGTTTTTGGAAGATATCTTTCAAAGAATTATTTATGGAATATTCAACCATCACCTGCATATATTGGACAAGGTATTATAATGGGGTTACCAACCGTTTCATACATGCTATTTGGATCGATATTAGGATGGGGAATTTTGGCACCATTAAGTAAAAAAATGGGATGGGCACCAGGAGAAATAAATGATTGGAAAACTGGTGGACAAGGATGGATATTATGGATCAGTTTGAGCGTAATGATAAGTGATAGTGTTATTGGATTTTTGGTTATTTCTTCCAAGATGTGTTTTAAATTCTATCAAGAATTTACAATTAAGCGTTCCAACTATGATCATGGAAATGGCGATGTTAATGATGAGTTTGAGAGCGAATCATTACTACAAAGAACTGTATTAAATCATAACGATAATAATGAAATTGAAAATAAAAATGAAAATGAAGTTGGTGAAAAATATCTTGTATCAAATAAAACTACAATAATTGGATTGATTGGATCATGTTTACTTTGCTTAATTTCAATTAGGTTGGTATTTCCCAATGGTATTATTCCAGTATATTCGATATTGATTGCGGTTATATTAGCTCTTTTTTTATCGATTCTTGGAGTTCGAGCTCTTGGAGAGACTGATTTAAATCCTGTTTCAGGAATTGGGAAACTATCACAAATAATATTTGCAATAATTATTCCAAAAGATCGAAAAGGAACAGTTTTAATTAATTTGGTGGCAGGAGGAATAGCAGAAGCAGGAGCACAGCAAGCAGGAGACTTGATGCAAGATCTTAAGACTGGTCATTTGATTGGGGCATCACCAAAGGCACAGTTTATCGCACAAGTTATTGGAACTATATGGTCGATTTTTTTATCTTCGGTTATGTATAAGGTGTATAATCATGTTTATGATATACCGAATGAGTTATTTAGAATTCCTACAGCAGTTATTTGGATTGATTGTTCCAGATTAGTTACTGGAAAGGGATTGCCTCCATATTCAAGGATTTTTTGTATGATATTTGGGTTGGTGTTTGGCATTATTTCGTTGATCAAGAGCATTATTTTTAATTGCGACTTTTATAAGCAAACTAAAGATTCTGATCGATATTACTATAAAGTTATTAAGAAAAATTTACGAAAAATCGAAAAGTATATTATTTATATACCTAGTGGAATTGCAGTGGGAATTGGTATTTACAATACCCCTAATTTTACTATTGCTAGATTCATTGGGGGGTTAGTTGTGTTTATTTGGATGCAAAGAGTTTATAATGATAATGATAGTGATAATGATCCAGAGGAAATACAAAATAAAAAGATTTCAATGATTATATTTAGTTCTGGGCTAATCTTGGGAGAAGGGTTGTTTAGTATTTTCAGCATGGTTTTAACGAGTTTGGGAGCATGAACAATCTATGCCAAAACAGCAGATATAACAAACAACAAATGACAATTATAAATCACAGATTATAGATTATGGATTATGGATTATGGATTATGGATTATATATTAGACAGTCAATAAAGCGCAACTTCTGCAAACCAAAAGGTGGTGCGGTCGGGGACGGAAGCACGCGGCGGGAATTAGACGAACAGGAAATCAGACGAAAAGAAGATCAAACGAACAGTGGGAAGCGCGAGCCCGGATGCGGATGCACGCTTTGAGTATGTGCATATATGCGTGTTTTTGTGTAGGTTGACGCTAGCAGATTCTAGTGGATGTGGCTTCCGGGGCTTTGAACAAACCTGAAAATCTCATTGCTAGTGGGTGCATTAAGTGAAATGAATATATTGCTGATATCAGCCAATGAAACAGTGAGGGGGAAGTGGACGAAAATAAAATTAAAATTGGAACAGCAAATTAAAGTGGAAATAAAATGACAGCTTAGACAAATTCACATTATGGTGTAGCAAGAATAGGTTGGAGAAGAGCGATTTTTTAGAATAAGTGTGGAATTGTATTTGGTTTATTAAAAAATAATTGATTAAAGGCATGTTTTCTAGAGATTTTCAAGAGATATGGTTAGATTTAATTGTTTGGATTAGAAGGATAGTGTTGGTTTAAGATAACTATAAAGAACCAAGCCAGTCAAATGCACTTGTAGAAGAATAGAAAATAAATTTATTGAATTATTAGGATTGAATCTAATGAAATTGACAAATCTGGCGTGATTAACTTTTGAGTAACATTAACATTTTAATTCTAATACAGAATATTATTAAGCTAAAACTTAATGCTTCTAAAGTTTCTTGTCTGATAAAAAAAATAGAAAACAAAATAAACTTGACTTTTGATGAAGAGCATAGGATAATAAATTAGAATATTAGAATATTAACAAAAGCGATACTATTGGATTATTCTGGTAATGATAAAATATAAATATTGGTAATAATAAAATACAAATACTGCAAATAATTAATATTATTGAATCAATACAATTAAGAAAAAGATTGGACAGATATTTGCTCTGTATACCTAAATTATTGTAATGTATGGATGGACTTGATTGTTCTGGTTCCCCTTTATTTATTTACATAAAAACAATTTCAAAATTACTAAAAGTAGCAGTACTTGTGAGTTTGTTAGTAGTGACCAGCAGACTATCTAGCCAATTCAAAAACGAAAGGTCAACAAACACCAATTGCAAATTTCAAATTACCAAACTACTCAAGAACAAACCAGTCTTAAGTCAAAAATGTCTGAGGAAAAAGCATTGGATGTTGAAAAATGGTATGATAATCAACATGTATTTGAGTTATGATATTAACCAAATAATAAAGAACATAGAAGGACAGAGGAATACACATTACGATTTCAAAATAACACCCAAACCCAAACAGTTTTGTTGTGTTTCTGCAGCAGGAGTGTTTCCCAAGTTGACACCAAAAGCACCAGCTTCTCCAACTCCCTCAGCTTCAGCTTCTTCAAGTCTTCCAACTTCAACTCCTCAAGTTTCTTTAGCTTCCTCAAACACAGACCAAACCCAGCCAATTGCAGCCAATCACAGCGCGAGAACCACTGCTCCGGCTCAGGAGAGACAACAATGCATTAGATGCAGACGCATGTGTACAATGCAGAATGCAGGGCACACCGCATATTTACATGTCTGTACTTTGTTCTGTATAGTGAAGCGTGCGAAAACTGCGACATGAGCGGTTTTAGCTGTACAGAGCTGTTGTTGTTCTGTTTCAAACAGGGCTGTGCTCTCAGTTGGAAGCTTTCCATGCAAAACAGATCACTAGTCGTTCCACTGGCGCAGGTACTGTCTGCTGCTAGCTGCAGGAGGACTCAGCATCGAAACTTTAAGCGCGCTCTCTCATTTGGCAAAAACCGCAGAGCAGAGCAAAATGAGAAAGAACGAAGATAACAAAAAGCGTTTTGAAACAGCTCTTGCGAAGAATCAGAGGAATTCCAACAACTTGGAAAGAAACAGAAGTTGGAGAAGGCAATTGCTGCTGTGTTGCTTCTGGAGAAGATTCTGTGTTGAAATGGGCGACCTGTGCTGCGTTGACTGTGTTTGTTTGGGTATTCTCTTTCTCTGGCTGGTTTTGAATCCAATCTCAATCTAATCAGACTCCTGGTGCAATGTTTTACTGAATATTTGCTTTCAACATGAATGCTCTCTTGTTCTGCTCTAACTTTGAATAAAAACAAACCTATCTTTTGTTTTGTGGTAATTCAAAGATAGTCTAAAGCAAATTCAATGGAAATTTAAGGAAAATCTCGAACAAATCTCAAGTAAATCTCTCCTTTTTGTTCTAATTAAAGGAGAAATTTTCAACTCATAACTCCAAATCTGAATCTACTTTGAATGGTGTCTTTAAACCACCAATGAGTTCTAGCAAAACGTACTTAATTTAATTGAAACTTCGGGTTTCAAAATTTAAGATTTCCAACTTATAGTCTGGTTTTTTGCTTAAAGAATTTTTTTTTCATTTTATTTTACTCTAGGCATTTCCAATTTATTTTCTGAACTTATTATCAATTTATTGTCTGCTTATTGTCTGTTTATTGTCAATTTGTTGTCAGTGTATTTTGCTTGTTCTTCTATCCTTCTGTTCTTCGATTCTTTTTTTCTCAGAATTGACTGGTCACTATTGTTCTTGCTAACATTGTAGCTTCAATTATACTTTTTGATTTTGCTCTCTTGATTCTTTTTATTATCCAATTTTTCCACATCTTTTCATACTTTTCATACTTTTTATTGTCTTATTTTCTCTTTTTTTTCCAGCTTTCTGAATGTCAAACTCAAAGAGCAAAAAGTTTATTTAAACAACTCAAATGTACCAAAAGTACTGGAAAGTCAAATAAAAGACCACAAAAGTTTTTAATTTAATTCTACTCAATTTTGCTTTAGATTCTTTTTAAATTTATCTATTTAAACTTACTTGATTTAATTTCAATCTATTTAGCTTTTATTATATTATACTATTTACTATCTTTTTATTCGCTTTATTCTTTTTTTTTTCTTTTTTTTTCTTTTCATTTTAATTCCATTTTAATTCAACATATTTTGCTTATATTTTTATATATTCCATTCATTTTTTGTTTTGTTTTGTTTTTGTCTTTTCTTTTAGTTCTATTCTCTCATTATTTTTTCCATTTTTATAAATTATTTCATACATTTATTCATTTTCCTCAAAATTTCAATTATTTTTCTTAATCGATATTCGTTCCCAATCAATTTAATCCAAATTATCACCCAAATATCTGGAAAATATACAACCATCTAATAATATTGTCATCATTATCTCCATTATTAATAAATAAAAGCATTGAAATTAAAAAAAAGAAAAAAAAAATAATAAATTAAATAGGGATCAAGTCAGATTACGACTGGCTAATAAATATTAGTTATTTAATAACTATTTATTTAACTCCTTATTTATTCAGCTATTACCTTATTTACCTATTTATTTAATTATTTAACAGACTGTGTTTTCTATTTTCAAAAAAGAGAAGTTCAAAATTTCATATTCTTCACTCAATTTATCATCCATCCAATCATGGACCAAATCAACTTCAACACTGCAAAAAGTTCATCTCCCTTTAAATTAAATTTTAATCAAAACAATCTCAATTCAAACAAATTTATGCAAAATAATCAAAACAACACTGATACTGACAATGAAAATGGCAATGATAACAATAACAATAATGAAAACAACAATAGCAATATTCATAACGATACTGATACCGATAATGAAATGAATAATACTCAAATCAATAATACTCAAATCAAACCATCCCCATTTCAAAGAAATCACCCATCTATTCAAATAAATGTATCTCCAATAACAATAAATAATAGACACAGCATAAGCATATCTCCAACCAATATATCAACCTTATCTTCCATATCCAATATATCAATATCCCCAATAGCACCATCAAATACGAGACCGATCACAAATAACATCAACATTCATCCTCGTCCTCACTCCCATTCTCATTCTCATTCTCATTCTCACTCAATCAACAGCATAAATGATATCAGTAATATAAACAACGTCGACAATGCAAGCCTATTGGGAATGAGAAGGAAAACCACCTTTCAATCAAGAAGAAAACACTCAAATTCTAAATTGGGGTGTATAAATTGCAAACAACGTAAAATTAAATGCGATGAAAGAGTTCCAGAATGCACAAATTGCAAAACCTATAGAAACAAAAACAAAAAAAACTGTAGCTATTTAACAATGACTCCAAGTGAATTAAAAACTTTTCGTCAAAACCAAAATAAATTGAAATCCTTAAAGTCGATTTTGGGCCCAAATCAAAGTACCAAAGATGCAAACGAGATCAAAAGAATTATAATCCATAGTAAAATTAATCTGCAAAAGGATGTTACTCCAAAAAGCAAATCTCTTGAAATCAACAATCATTCTATTGCTGAAGAAGCCATATTTCACACAAATACTGACTCGAAATCTTCAATAAAGATAAAAACTCCCTTTAACTCAAATGTCAACATGAACAACAATATATCAAATGATTTAACCCCCATAAAACTATTTAATACTCCAATTAACACTCAAATTAACCAGCCTATTGAAAACACTTTTATCAATCAAATAAGCCCAGTCAATCTGACAAACCAAAATCAAGTCAATCGGTTTTATCAAATCAATGGATTCAGTCCAATACTTGATATGAACCAGTTTAATCAGATAAACCAAGTCAGTCAAATCAGCCAAAGTATCCAGAACAATAAAACCATAG
Organism: Ascoidea tarda (nom. inval.); assembly: GCA_030560485.1. NCBI lineage: Eukaryota > Fungi > Ascomycota > Saccharomycetes > Ascoideales > Ascoideaceae > Ascoidea > Ascoidea tarda (nom. inval.). The sequence continues at coordinate 11,890 of JAKTTS010000453.1, forward strand.
AAATTAACAAACCTATTCAAATGAATCAAATAGGCCAAATGGATCGAATACCTACACCAGTAAATAAATTTCATCAAAGTATTCAAATAAATCAAATGAGTCAAATGAATCAATTAAACCAGATAAATCAGATGGACCAGATAAATTATGTCAATCAAGTCAATCAAGTCAATCAAATTGATTCAATCAATAACTTTGCAGATTACCAAATGAACAGCAAAAGCATCGATCCAATTAATACTCCCATTAATATCCCCATCAATATTCCAATTAATATGTCAATAAATATGCCAATGAATATACCGATGAAATTTCCCCTTGATTTGAAAAATAGCATGCAAAATAACACATTAGTTGGAGAATTTTCCAAAAATAATACTTCTTTAGATGCCCCCAATTCTAATGACCCCATGAATCAATTTCAAGATTTTGGATCTGTTGCAGTAGCCGATAATTTAAATATTACAATGATCTGTAATGATAATAAAGAAAATTTTTTAAATAAAATAGATAATTTTCCTGATATCGTCATGAAAGATGTATCTAATCAAGAAAAAATTGAAACAAGCCTGTCTGATTTACATCTCTCAATGAAATCATCTCGATCGCTTGATCCAAATACTCTTTTTGAGGCTAACGATTCTATTAATATTAGCTCTCCTAATAAAAATCAGAGATCAAGTAAAAAACTTCGAAAAAAATTGATTAAAATAAGAAATCTTCGAAAGAAATCAACCAAAAAGTCCTTTAAAATAATTGATTACAATTCTCAGGAATTTAAAAAAAGAATCATGAAAACTAATAGTGATCAGTTTTGGTTGGATCTCATATTAGATTCTTCTTTTAGCGATAAAGTCATTTTTTTTGTCTTAATCGATTGGGCTTGTAATTATCTTTCAATTCAATTCAAAAAATTCAATTCCATATCTTCAATTGAGAATTACAAGACTTTATCAACATTTGGGTTTTATACCCGAATTCAAAATAACTTGATTAATGCTTTGGATGAAAGAAAGTTATCTATTCCCTTGAACTCGTCAATTATTCTACTTTTTAATTCATTTCTACGTTATGATACTGATATATTTCTAATGCATAGTTTAGGATTAATTGGTATTGTGCATGATTTTGTTAACTCGAACGATTCAATTGTCAATAGCTTTTCATTAAAGATTTACAATTCAATAAAGTCTGTTTATATTCCAAAATACAACTACCAAGTTTTAAGTGAAATTATTGTTCAATTAAAGAAATTTCAGAAAATATTGAACATAAGTGACTTTAGTTTAAACTATTATTTTAGTTTAAACCAATTAGTAGATTATTTGAAAAAAATTTCATTAATTTACAATTACCAGAAAATCAAAAATACAAATTATATATCTGATTTTAAAACGAATTTCTACTTTGAGATTTTGAT
>JAKTTS010000454.1:0-13261 GCA_030560485.1 Ascoidea tarda (nom. inval.)
AGGGGTTTTGGGGGACAATTGGGGAGAAATCGGGGGTCTGGGGGGGGTGGGGGGGGAGGATGAAGAAAGGACAAGGCAGACGAGTAGTAGAAGACAACAAGAAGCAAGGAGAGGAGGAGAAGCAGGTACTTTGTTCTTCTGGAGCTGGAGGAGGAGGAGGAGAGTTTCTCGTCGTGTTTCTCGTGGTAGTGGTGGGTGTAGAGGGGGTATCTGTGTCTGTGGCGCGAGGACGTGGGCGAGTATCTGTCTGGAAAACCGGCAGCGGCCTGGTCGAAAAGCGTGTCTTCTCTGGAGTAGCTGGGCATTGTGGTGGTGCTTGTGGTGCCTGTGGTGCCTGTGGTGCTTCTGCTGCTCTGCAAGAGCCTTGTTATTGTTGCTATCGCACTAGGGCTCGACGGCAGGGCTTTTAGGGCTCCTGCGGATTGAGCTTCCGGGGTGCGAGATAGGCCCCGGACGCGTCGCGGACGCGCTGCGGACGTGTTCCGGATCAGCGTCACGAGTTCCGTCCTGGGGTGTGTCTTATCGCACACAGACCCCCTGCTGCCAGCCCGAGCTGGGTTTGGCGCAGACGGACACGGGCGGCTCAGTGGCTGCTGTTTGCGTGTGCAGGACCGGGGCCAGTGCGGCTGCAGCCAACCCCTCGAGCATGGACAGGGTCTGGATGGGGGTCTGGGTGTGAAAATTATGAGACGTTGGGTCTGGCGGTGGTGCTTTTGAGGAATTGCTGGAGATGCTTCTGGATTTGGTGCTGGACGAATTGAAAATTTTTTACGTTTTAGCCATTTTCTATAAATTGTCGATTATGTTTGATTTTATTTGATATCCTTCTTTCTGCTGGGGCTAGTTTAAATTGGCCCATATATCTTCCTGTTCTTCTTTTTTTCTTTCTTTTCTCTTACCACTGCTGCCTCTTCTCATCTCTCCTCTACCATCTCTCCCCTTACTTCGATTTTTTCCCTTGTGTTTCAAACCTTTCTCGACTCTGCAACCTAAAAATGCCTACGCAAAAGGTTCTCCAAAACCCTTCTGATCTAATTCCCATGTCTTCCAACAGCTCCCACTTGATAGAAATAGACTCCCCTTGCTCCTCCTCCTCCTCCACATCCACGTCCACGTCCACATCTACATCCACATCTAATGATCCCTCCATCGGCCTCGCAAACAAAATCGAAATCGACTACGAGGCTCTTCCTGAGAACTCTCCCTTTGCTGCTCAATTACTAGCTGGTGCCTTTGCTGGGATGATGGAACACACCCTCATGTTCCCAATTGATGCCATTAAAACAAGAATGCAGATAATGCCCACCATATCCTCCTCCAACATAAACAGCATCAAATTGCTCAAAAACCACATCCTCCCCAACAGCATATTCGCCTCAATAGCAAAAATATCCTCCCAAGAAGGCACCTTTGCGCTTTGGAGAGGCATCTCCTCTGTTATCTTGGGCGCTGGTCCTGCCCATGCCATCTACTTTAGTGTTTTTGAAAACACAAAAACCTTTCTTGTCAACCATCTCATAAACTCAAACAAAAATTCCTCTCACCACATCAACACATCTAACAAATCCTTCATAACCGACGAAAACCACCCTTTAATCGCTTCTCTATCTGGTATCTGTGCCACAACTGCTAGCGATGCCCTAATGACGCCTTTCGATACCCTCAAACAGAGAATGCAGGCCATCAACTACAACGCCAATGCCATTCCAAAGAAAAAGATCAATCTCTTCCAATTGTCAAGCCAGATCTACAAAAACGAGTCCATAAAGGCCTTCTACATATCCTATCCCACAACTTTACTCCTAAACATCCCCTTTGCTGCCATAAATTTCGGTATCTACGAATACTCCTCCTCAATTCTAAACCCAGAACACAACTACAACCCTCTATTGCACTGCGTCTCTGGTGGTATTGCTGGTGCCTTTGCTGGTGCCATCACAACTCCCCTCGACTGCATCAAAACAATCCTACAAACAAGAGGCCTTCTATTCCACCAAAACAACGAAAAAATATACAGAATCGACGGCTTTAAAGATGCCTTCATCTACATCAAATCTTCAAATGGTCACTACGCAAACTTCTTTAAAGGTCTAAGACCAAGAATTCTTTTCAACATCCCTAGTACTGCCATATGCTGGACTGCCTATGAAATGGCAAAAGCATATTTAATTTCCTAATCTTAATATCATAAAAATATTATTCAAATATTATACAAATATTATACGGATATCTTATTCGCATCACATTTACATCACTTTCACATCTTGTTAATAATCTCTCCTAATTTATCTTTAAATTTCCTCAAATTAAAAAAATAAATAATTCAAAAAAAAAAAAGAAATAAAAAATAAAAAACTTAAAAAATTTAAAAAATTTAAAAATACTCAAAAAAATAAAAAAATTCCTATAAATTATTATAAAATATCTTAAAAACCTCATCAAAAAAAAATATTTTAATCTAATAAAATCCACTTCTAATTTTCTATTTTTTTTTTCTCACATTTTTTTTTCATTTAATTTATAATTATAATTTATAATTTTTAGAATTCAAAGAGAAACAGAATAAAATATAATTTCCAGAAAATATTCATTACCTATTTATCTAATCCTTTTTCTATTGTTTTTACCTCTTCTAACTCTATCTCATTCGAATCTCCATTCACTAATCTTTTTTCTTGATTTTTTGTCTCGTTTTTATTTCTATTCTTACTCTTTTATTCTCATTTTATGACTCTTCTATTTTTATTCACTTCTGTTACGATTTTATTCTATATAAATATATAAAATTTATATTATATTATATCATCCTATTGCTCTCCATTCGTGTAGCTCTCTATTTACTTGTTTTACTTTTACTTATTTTCCTATTCGCGTGTAAATCCTTCGTTTCTCCCCAACATTTCCTTCCTTCTCCCTTCTCTTGATCAATATCTATACTGCTTTCATCCACTTTTCTTCCTATTCTATTCTATTCTATTCTACATCTCCAATAGAGCCCTCTAGCTCTTGTTCTGGTTTTTTCTGCAAAGCTTGGTTGCTCTTTTTGAACTTTTATGCTGTTTTGAGTGGCTCCCTCCACCTTTGCCTTCTCCTACTTGCCCACATATAATATTTATTATCAATTTTATTATCTGTCATAATCATAATCATAATCATAATCATAATCATAATCATAATCATAATCATAATCATAATCATAATCATAATCATAATCACAACCACCATCATACTTATACTCCCTACTCTTCCATTCTCTGCTCTAGCCTTCTCATTCTTGCTTGTATCTCATATCATCTCACCAACAAATGACTTTAATTCTACCTTTGTATGTTCCCATTTTCTTTTAATGTTTTTTCTTTCTTTATCTGCTTTTTTACTAACTAATCTTCTTGTTTTTTTTTCTTTCTTTCTTTTTTTTCTATTTATATTGTCGTAATATGTGGGATAAGTAGTTTTTTAGCTGTAATAATTTCATTAACCTCGATATCTTTACACCTACTAAATTACAGAAAACCTCTACAGCAAAGATTAATCAACAGAATTCAAATGATATTGCCCTTATACGCTTTATCTTGTTTTCTAAATCTAATTGCTCCGAATATATCAAAATATATCGAACCAATAAGAGAAATTTACGAATCCTTTGTGATTTATACATTCTTCACCTTACTTACTGATATCCTAGGTGGCGAGAGAAATATCATAATCTTCACTTCAGGCAGAAAACCAATTGCTCATCCTCTTCCTTTTAGCTTGTTTCTTAATCCAATTGATATCAGTGATCCTTACACTTTTTTGTCAATTAAAAGGGGCATCCTACAATACGTTTGGATTAAACCAATCCTATGTCTATTAATTGCAATCACTGAATTCTTTGGTTGGTACGATGTAAATGATTTATCCATTTGGAGCTCTTATCTCTGGCTAAATATCGCCTATAATTTCTCGGTCTCTTTATCTCTATACAATCTAGCCATCTTCTGGAAATGTCTTTATAATGATTTGATGCCTTTTAATCCATGGGGAAAATTTTTATGTGTTAAATTGATCATTTTTGCTTCTTATTGGCAGGGAATAATCTTGGGAATCTTGAATTATCTAGGTTATCTCGATAACATCAAAAATGATACAGATATTGATTTGCCCAAAGAACCTGAATCAAATGAATACAACCTATCCACTTCTATTCAAAACGCTTTATTGTGCGCTGAATTAATCCTATTCGCAATTGGCCATTGGAAATCTTTCACCTACAAAGCATTTGATTTCAAAACTTTGCCAAACTCTTGTAGACTAACATTTAAAATGGCGCTAAAGGATTCCTTCGGTATTGGTGATTTGATTTATGATTTTAGAGTAACCTTTAATGGCTCAAGCTATGATTATAAAAATTTCGATAGCGTTGAAGCCTTAATTAGTCATCCTTCATCATCTTCAAGATATGCCAGATTAAACAAAGGTCTAAGATACTATGATGGCGGTAAGCATAAATATTGGTTGCCTGATAGAAACGAAATCATGAATTCTGATCAAAATTCCATAATTGATTTTAATAATTATAATAATTATAATAATAACAGTAATAATGAAATTAAAGCACAAACCTCTCCCAATAAGATTGGTTCAAATAAATCAGTTTATAAACAATCTTATTTGCTTCCTATAAATTTACAAAGATCTGATTCATGTTTATCTTCAAAGACTGCTTCAAGTTTTCACTCCAAAAATATTAATATTAATTCTAATAATGATTCAAATATAAATGATTCTAATATCAATATAAGTATGAATCAAAATCAAGCTTCAATTTCAAACCTCAATCCCAATTCAAATTCAAGCTCAATCACTTATTTAAATCCAATTGATGACGTTAGAAAACCAATTTTAAAATCCATTAGCCAAACAGATGTCACGAAATTGAACCCTTCACCTCCAAAGAAAAATAAATCAAAGTATCCAAAACCTCATTTAAAATCTCAAATGCATTCATATGTTTATCAACATAATCTGACTTCCTCAATGTCAAGTATAAAAACTATCGATGCTTATTCAGATGGTCTATCAGCTCTAAAAGTATTTGGACTTGTTCCTGAGGAATTTGAAAAGGATAATAAATTATATCTCAAGGCTAAAAGATTAAGACCATTTGGTGATAAAAATTATCCCGTTATCTATGACGAAATTTCTCACGTCTACACTCCAACGTTAAACAGGTTAAGAGAACAAGCATTGCATAAACAAGGACTATCAGTTCCTCAACAGCCGACCAAATTTAGTATATTAGATGAATATAATTTGTACAATACTTATGGAAGTACAAATGATTCCAACGAGCCATCCTTTTACAGAAATAACAAGTTTCAGGTTTAATTGTTTTATTTTTTTTATAACTTGATCATATGCTGAATAATTGATTCAACAATTTATTTATTCGCTCATTTACTCATTTATAAATTTTTATCACAATTTCAGATTTTCCAATTTTTCAATTTTCACATTTTAACAATTCTATTTGTATTTTTTTACTATTGGTAATTTATAAATTCTTTCTTTTTACTCTCTTCTTCTTGCAAATTATAATATTCTTTTTAGTTCTCTCTTTCACTACCCTATAATTGATTAAATTTTTTTTGATGAATCTTTTTTTAATAATCTTTACATTTGTTTTATTCACTTTAGCTATATTTTAGGGATAAAATTTGTTACTATCATTGTCATGTTTTTAAGTATTCCCAAGTATTTTACTTTACTTTGTTTTGTTTTGTTTTGTTTTGTTTTGTTTTGTTTTGTTTTGTTTTGGATCCTTTGGTTATATTCCATTATTTTAGGCTAGTTTTATTCATTCATTTCCGATCATTAATACAAGAAATATCTGTTAGACTAAAGAAAACGAGTGAAAGGGCTAACTTCCCACAATAAAATCTCAACGAGGTTGTCAATTGCACATTTCTCAAATCATGCTCGAGCTATGGCTGGATAATCTCACCAACATTACGCAGCTCCAAACGTGAACTAAAAAACAAGCCCAAATGTGTCAAATTCACAGAGACTAAATCGTTTTAGTGACCAGAAGAGTCCATGCATGCTTGTGCGCGAGTGCGTTTTGTACACGTAATTTCGCGTGGTAATATGTCTTACCTGCATAATTTGCGTCTTCCCGCAGCATGGTCAAGTCTGGAGACGAGCATTGGAGATATAACCATTTGGTCATGGTATTATTAGGGAGAGGGCTTGTGAATGAGTGCTGATGGTGAGGGTGAAGAGGGAGAGCGAAGAGTGGGCTGTCGCTAATATGGTTACTTATATTTGGCAAAAATAGAAGTTAAAAAACAAAACAGGAAAAGGGAGAGGTGAAAATTGAATTTGGATTGACATTTTCAATTTAGTTTTTATTCGCCTTAATGAAATATAGTGAAATGTTAAAAGTTGCAATGAATGATAACTACACTAGTGGGAGTGGTAGCTACTAGGAAATTAAAGCTTTTTTTTGATTTTTGACGGATTTTAATTTTGATGATATGAGCAGTAAATTAGCAAAAAAACAAGAGGTGGACAAATTGAAAGCGACGGATTGTGGGCAACGAGAAACTAAAAAAGTGAGAGTGCTATGTAAATAATAATATTAAACAAATAAATGGAAAGTGCAAGTTTTATGTCAATTTTATTTTGTCAAATTGGACAGAACGGAAATTGGAAATTGGAAGTAATTTAGAATTGGGATGATAAAATGTGGCTAAACTTTGTTAACAGAATATACAAAACTAATGTTACTAGATCAGTAGATTGATAAAAACCTCGATATGGCTGATATGAAACAATAGAATTCTGTGATACATTGCATACATAGAATGTAGAGAAACATGTAGAGAAACATGTAGAAAAACATGTAGAAAAACATGTAGAAAAACGTGGTTTTGGTGGTTAAAATTTCACCTAAAGTATTTTAATTATTGTAGCTGTTTTAGTTATTAATTACTTTAATTATTTTAATTATTTTGATTGTTTTGCTTATTTTTGAATTTATTTTTGGGTCCTATTTATATAAAATTATTATGTTCAAGTATTATTTTCAGCATTTCTTGCACCTTGTTTGGTTAAAATTATTCATTTCCACAATTATTGAATGAATTGAATATGAATAGTTTTACAAAATATGACAAGCAATTTTTTGATAATTTTTTAATGTTTAATATTTAATTTTTAATTTTTAATTTTTAATTTTTAATTTTTGATTTTTGATTTTTGATTTTTGATTTTCAATTATTAATTATTAATTTTAATTTTTAAATTCTCAAAAAAATACACTTTGGTAAAGCTGAAATAAAATTTTCTGATTCCGATTCCCCCCCTCTAATAGACCAATGTAGGTGATTGTGAATAGGTGTGGTTAAACCTTAAGTTGGTATCAGATAATTATCTATAAAACAAGTACGATTGTATGAGACTTTTAAAATTGCTGTTTAGTAAAACTCAAATGAAATCAAGTGAAATTCAACGAAATGCAAAAACAAGATAATAGAAAGCAAAAAAAGGTTTAAATAAAACCATGTAGTAGTGTAGGATCCAAATGAATAACCATTGACAACTGATGATTTGTTGCTCGCTATCATGAACTGCTGTGATAGTCGCTATTTATCAAGATATAGCTGCGAGAGATTTTCAGTTATGAACATGAACATGAACATGAACATGAACATAAAAGGGCAAGATTGCTGGAACATGCCACGGCAGCCAATCAGAAGAGGGCATCAGCAAAGCCTATCACGATAAGTGGATGCTGACCCAAAGCGTGTTATCAGAAACAGAGCAAAGGGGGTTTCAGATTGGAGCAGCAAAGGGGCCGGCGGTGATTGGCTGGAGAGGTTTCGCCGGAGGGCAGGAGTCGGTCCGGAATGTGCTGGAGGTCTTGTGGGCGACGGTGCAGCAGCTTCCTCACAGGCAGCAGAAAAGGGCCAGGGAACGGGAGAGGGAAACCCAGTCCGCGTTGCGCAGGTGTGGTGCTGAACCTTAGATAAGAGCAACTCTAAAGCCTGCGTCAAATGACCAAACCTTCAGGTGTTTTCGCCCACCCAAACTTCCAGTTGTTGTGCACAAAAAGTGCACCTTTTGTGCACCTTACGGAAAATGCTTTATCTCAATCAAGTGCCTTCAGAGGTTTGGGCTGATTGGGCTGATTGAGCTTTGAGCTGATTTCTAGATTTGCTGTGTGTGCGATCTGTGAACTATATTGCAATAAAGAGGAGATGTTTCTTTTGCCAGGGCTGTATTGTTATCTTGACCTGCTACACTCAACTCTGTTGATACCATTCACACTGTTGACCAGAACTCTATCAGTATCATTAACATTACGAAACCACATTGTGTTGAAGGAATGGGTGAGACACAGACCATGGGCCAGCATTGCCAGCATGGGTTTGGTATATGATCCAGAAGGATCATGAATTGTAATCAGATTAGAATTAGAATTAGAATTAGAATCAGAATTGAAATTAAAATTAGAATCAAAACCATCACTATAGGAAAATAGCAATCAAGACAAATAATCATACATTATTTTTATTATTATTTTTATTATTATTAACACGTAAAAATAGCTAGCCGTATTTCTAATATTAGAGATACTAGAATATTAGAAGTATAAACACCAGACAAATCCAGTGCAAGTGGATAGACATTTATCTATTGTTACTACAGTCAAAATAGAGTGCTACAGATTAAAGATGTTTTAGACCGGCTCAAGATTATTCAGCTTGATGTAGTGGAAAACATATCTAATCAATGCATTCAGAAAGATATCCAGACTCAAGAAATTAGAAATCAGAAATCAGAAATCAGTGGAGATTGGACTGGATATTGGACTATGGGCAGATATCGTTTTAATAAACAGTCGCCAGTAAATAGCAGGAGATTACCAGTTACAAGTAAAACCCAACCAAGTAGCTCACAATTGCCAGTGAAGTCTATCCCTTTATTGTGAATTCTAATTGCAAACCATAAACACAATTCTTTTCTTGTTTTTTCTTATTAATGTATACTTCCCTTTCGTGCAATTGTAACTGCATATGTTATTAGGCGATGCTCGTTTTGTTTCTTTCTTTTGCTTGCTTTCTTTTGCTCTCCTTTCTCTCCCACCTCTGTCGCAACTGCTCCTTCAGCTCCTTTCCCTGAACAGAGTCGCCTGCACCGGATAGAAGAGGTGCTGGGCCTGTCTGGAGCTGTCCGTCGATGAAAGGTGCCTGATAACAGAGACGCCTTGCTGGTAGCGAGCGCCCGGTTGGCGAACACTCCGGGTAACGCGCACGCGCCTGTTATCAGAGACACCTTCCAGATCAAAAGACCAATATGTCCCGACTCTGCAGCACGCACCAAATGTGAACAGATTCCAAAGCAGCTTTGAGGTATATGGAAAGAATGGTGCTGGAAAAGCAACCTGTAGCCAATCCACAGCTCTTCCAGATGCTCTGGCTGTTTTGCAGGCACTTTGTAGCACTGTAGGCTGTTGGTGGTTCAGGAGTCTGCAATTCCTGATCTGCCTCAGAGACCTGTTTTCCCTATTTGCTATGTCCCAATATATTGTCAATTTGCAACGCTGCTTATGATTATAAATACTAATAATAATAATAAATAATAATAAATAATAATAAATAATAAATAATAATAAAAATAATAATAATAATAAAAAACAATAAATGTTTCCTAATGTCATACTCTTGATACTCAATTTCATAATCTTTCTCACTAATTTTGATATGATTTGGATTTCACAAAAAAATGATATCAATAATTTATTAAATTTTATTACTTTCCCTAAAGTTTGTTCTTAGATTTATTGTAAAAAAGTTGTGAATGTATTTACAGTTCTGAACTGTTTTTAGCTTTTAGCTTTTGGATTTACATATAAATTTAATTTTTTGTCTAAATTCACTTTTTTCTCTTTAGCTTTTATTAAAAAAACTAAATATGTTATTTTTTTTTCTGATTTGTTCTGATTTTATTTTACTTTACTTTATTTTTGTTTGGTTTTTGGTTTTTGATTTTTGTTTTTTGAACAATTTTCTTTTATCAATTTTAAATATCAATTTTATTTCTTAAGATTCTTTCTAGTTTATCTTCAACTGCACAATCACATATAAGCAGTATTATTTCACTTGTAATTTATTTTAAACTTCTATATTGTTTGTCTTGCTTCTTCTGCTGTTTTTTGTTTTTTATTATCTTCCCCTAGCCTGATATCCTATTGTTAGTCTCAATCTATATAGATCCAGATCTATTTAATTTTCTTCTATTCTATTCTATTTCATAATTAATTAATTAATTTCATCTCGTTTTATTGTCTCTTTTCTTTTTGCTTGTTCTTTTATTCTCTTTGATCTCTATGACTATCATCAGATACCACTAATTTCCATATCTATCTACTTTTTCTTCTTCTGACTCTTTTGCTTATCAACCAATCCACTCAAAATGTCAAGTACAAACACTGCTAATCCCTTTTCCACTGAGCTATCTGATCCATCTTCTCACTTTGCCTTCCCACCTTTTGAAAATAAACCTCCCAACTCTCTTCTGTTGCCTTTGCCCAATCCGTTGAATAAATCCCAAAATCCTTCAAACACTTTCAACCAATCTTTCAACAACCCTTATTCCTACTTCAATCCCGTTGCTAATAACAACTCTACCAACATCAACAACAACAACAATAATAATAATAACAACAACAACAATAATAACAACATGAATAACATTAACAATCTCAATAGTAATATCAATAACATCAATGGTCTCAATAACCTCAATAACACCAACAACAACAACAACAACAACAACAACAACAACAACAATAATAATAATAATAATAACCCTAATGGCTTGACCATAAACCCAATCAACGGTGACCTCGATTTAAAATCAAGGTACCCATTGAAGAATTCTTATGATCCATCCAAATCTCCCAACGATAAACGTCCATTGGAGAAAAAAAAGAGACCAAGAAGAAAACACGATGAAATCGAAAGAGTCTACATGTGTAAATGGAGTGGTTGTACAAAAGGTTATGGTACTTTAAACCATCTTAATGCTCATGTTTTAACTCAAAACCATGGTTTGAAGAGAAAACCTGAAGAATTCAGAGAAATCAGAGCACAGCTCAGAGAAAGAAGAAAAAAAGCTGCTGAATCTTCAAAATTGCAACAAAAGGAAAGAGCAAACTCTTTACCAAGTCTATCTGAAAACTCTCTTCCCTTGAATTCAATTCCAAACTCTTATAATCCTCACAATCCTTCGCTACCAAACGACCTTATATACAACCCAAACCCTCCTTCTTCCTTCTCTCTCCTAACTCCTCCCTCTTCAAAGTCAAACATGCCCACTTTAAACAACTACAACCAACCTTTCTATAAAAATGATTCTCAAATGATAATAGGCCAAACCAATTTGACTCCATATAATCTTTTGGATGATTATTCCTCATCCCAAAACAATAGCTCTTCTCTTACCAATAATACCAATAATACCAATAACCCAAATTACATTAACAATTATAACAACTACAACCTCAAGTTCCCTACAACCACAAACGCCTATCCAAATTCCTTTTCTGCTAACCACTCTTCTAATATTTCTACTACTGCCAGTAATTCTCCACTATCTTCAGTATCTGGTACTTCTTATTCTTCTTATGATAACTCATACAATCAAAACTCAAATTTGGCCTATAATTATGGCCCTTCCTCTCAAAATTTTAACTATGCAAATTCAAATCTCAACTCTCGTCCATAATCAACCAAGTTGGTTTTAACTTATCTAACTACTCTCTTTTCTTTTTTTCTTTTTTTCTTTCTTTGTGTTTCTAATTTTATGATTGTTCTATTTTATTTTACTTTTATTTTACTTTTATTTTTTCATCGTTTTTTTTGTTTTTTTAATGTTGGTTTATTTTCCCTTTCCCTCTTTAACTCTAATTTTTTTTTCTACATGTTTTGGTCAATTTTTCATATTAGTCATTTTTTATTTTTTATTTTTTATTTTTTATTTTTTTCCTAGAATATGAAAAAAAATTGGTATTTTCAATTCTATTTCTGTTTTTTACAAGTTTAATTAGATTTTTAGGTGCTTTGCTAATATTTAATATATTTTATTATCTAATTTTGATATTCCTCTTTAAATTTTCCTCCCTTTTTTTCTTTTCTTTTCTTTTCTTTTCTTAATTTACTAAATTATTTAGTCTTTCAATTTGGCATTTATTTAATTTTAATTGATAATTTTACAATTCATAATTTAATTTTTACTCAAGTAATAGCGAATTGTAGGAATTCACGTATGTTAATTGATTCTGAATAACTGTAAACTATTCAATTATTGACTTATTGATAACAGATTTAAAGGTTTTCTTTTAATTAAATGAATACTTTTAAATACTTTTAAATCTCTTTTAAACATGCATTGACAGTATCTGTATGAGTTAAGAGAATAATTATCCACAACAATAGGCTAATATGTAGGTAAATAAAACCAAGTATTAAACTATCAATATTCTGATGATAAACTAATGTGCAAATTTAACTGGAAATGAGAAAGGACTAGCAAATAGGTAAATAAGCAGAATTTTAGACTGAAATTCAAACATTTTTATGAAGGAATTCATAAAAAGTAAATATTCATAATTCAACATCAAACAACTACTAATGCAAGTGTAACTGCTTCACAGAAAGGTAGTCAAAAATACGCAATTGGTTATTCATAATTACATTTATTGAAGGCAAAAAAGAGCAGTGAAATAAGATAGAATAAAATAATCTAATCTAATCTAATCTAATATAATATAATAATATAATATAATATAATATAAAATAAAATAAAATAAAGTAAAATAAAATAAAATGCTTAAACAGCACAATAATTATCAATAAAAAGATAAGATAGTAAAATATCAGGCTTGGGTTCATTGAAGCATTTGGCCAAATTTTTGATATTCCAAAAAAACAAAAATGCACTAATTTAGTTTAGAGGTGATTTTTTAGCTGATAATTAAAAAAAAACTAAAAGGAAACAGAAATTTGATAAGATCTTTTTTTTCTCAATGTTAGAAAATTCGTAAGTAATAAAAAATGGACTTACAACTCAAGAAAAAACTTCATAAAATGAAAACTTACAAAAATTTAAAGCTGCTCCTCATTTTTCTTATCTTTCGATGAGTTATGATTTAAACTCATTCAAATAAATATAAAAATGGTGTTGTGTTGTATGATTCTGTGTTTGATTTTAA
>JAKTTS010000455.1:0-13178 GCA_030560485.1 Ascoidea tarda (nom. inval.)
AATAACCACCAACATCGTAACCTACGAATCTATCCAAAACATTGACCTCAATTTGGATGAAAACCATTACATTACCTATTCTGCCACTTTCCACCACCCTGCAACCATCACAACTGACTATTCCTACTACAATGACTACCTTCAAGACATTATCTCTCAATCAAACAAAAACAGCAACAGCAATAACAATAGCCTGAACAGTCTGAGCAAAAACTCAAACAACATCACAACCATAACTGGCTCCGTTTTAGGCTCAGTCTTGGGCATATTGCTCATAATCTTATTCATCTGGTTGTTTTTAAGGCATAAAAAAAAAAGAAAAAATCTCAACAATGAAAAAATCATAAATAACAACAACAACAATGATCACAACAAAATCATCCACAACGGTACAAAAATCAAAAAAAATTTAAACTTAAACTTAAACACAAATCACAACAACAACTTTCTTCCTCTACCTATCCATTCAAACAACAACTCGTCTTCAATTATCAACTACAACTATGACAACAATAGCTCAAACAACCTAATCAACTCTCCTCAACTTTCTCCAATCTCACAATTCCAAAGAAGATCCTCCATAGATACCATCACATCAAACACAAATATAAGCGCCACCTCAACCATATCAAACAACTCTCTAAACACACATTCCTCTAACACCTCTAATAACACCAACAACACTAACAACACTAACAACTCTGATAACTCCGATAACTCTGATAACACTGATAACACCATCACAACTTCAAACTCTCTAAATAGTGATATGGGTTTGGACGCCTTGAGAGCTAATCTCCTATCCGGCTTCAACATAAACAACTACAACAATAACCAGCCAAGAAATCAAATCTCAAATCTAAACTCAATCCCAAACTCAAACTCTGACATACTAGACAACGATATCAACTCAACTAACTTTAACCAATCTCAAAACACCTTCATTAGAAATAGAGTCATTGACACCGTTTATGAAGAAAGCGAATCTCATTCAGAAAGAAACTCATCCATCCACTCTTCCCTAAATACGTCTCTAAGAAACTTTCCTTCCAACTCTTCATTTGATTCAAATTACTCAAATAACACCATCAACAACAACAATAACAACAACGTCAAAAACAAATTCAATCCCACCCCTCTAAAATTTAACAATTCAACAAAAATTAACAAAAACATCTCAAATCGACTAAATATAAACTCAGATAACCACAATAGACAAAAAAACTTTAGATTGAAAAATAAAAATTTTAACAACTTGTACTCATCTGATAAAATTAAATTCCAAAGAGCTAAAGATAGATACGCTAGAGTAGGCTTGCAAAACTACATGCCCCAAAATCCCTTTGATGCTCATCAAAAATACCCAGACTCTTTTTTACCAAATAATTCTCTATTTAATAACGATACCACTCAATCTGTTTCCGAATCCCAAATTTATCCACTAAATCCTCCTCCTGCTCCCTTTTCTAGATCATCTTCTAGCTCCATCTCAAATTCTTCCACTTCTTCAACTTCTTCCACTTCTTCACCACCTACTTCAACAGGCTCTTCAACAACTCTTCATCCAGTCCCTCCTCCAGTCCCTCCCCCAAGAAAATCAATCAGATTTTCCTCCTCTTTTGATCAAAACATTAATAACCAACTTCAGGCTCTTGGGAACTTTCCAGAAAGAGTATCTTTAGAAAGGCCTTCAAAGTCGTATGTAAGTGATCTAAAAAGGAATCAAAATGATTATTGAAACAATTTGAATAATCAATTATTAAAGTCTTGATTATATAAAATATTTACTATTTAATTCATTAAATCACATTACTATTATTGCCACGATTACTAAGATCATTGTTATTATTGTTACTATTTTTACTATTATTATTATTCAATTATTCTTCAACCAATAATTTTACCATTCAATTCGATTATATTATACTTTTTTTTAAAAAATTTTTTTGGGAACAGCCAACCGGTAAGTTTTAATTATTTTTTTTCATTTTTTTTTAATCGTTTTCATAAACACTTTTAATTGGTTATTCATTTTCTATATCATCTTGCTTAGTGCTATTCACCTCGTGCATTTTTTTTGTGGATTCATAAAATATAAATACAGTACAAAATTATAAACAAGTAAATAAGTAAATAAAAAAGTTTTATTTTTATCTAGTTTTTATAAAGATTACATAAAAGTTTAGAAAATATAAAAAAATATAAAAAATATAACAAAAAAAATCAACAAAAGTTAGTGTTTATACAATACTGTATCAATTTCAACTTTTACAACTGACGAACTTTCTTCAGCCCTCATTTTATTCATTTTCTCAATAATGAAGCCTTCATGATTTTCAATTTTTAATGCTTTTAACAACTTTAATAGCTTTGAAGAACTACGAACTGCTTGTAATCTAACATTCTCAATTGCAGCCTTATTACAACATCTAAAAAATATCGTATTCCAAGAGGATATCAAAAATTCAATTTCTTCCTTAGCTAAAGATTGTTTTGAAGACAAAAGTGTTTCGATTAATTTTGAAAAAGAATCACAAACCGCTATCTGAGTTCGCCATGTTATAATAACAACTTTGGATTCAAAGAAACGCTCAATTGATCTTAGAATCAACATAAAAAGAGGTTGTGAAAACTTTTCATCATAAATTTTAAAACTATTTGACAAACTTTTCAAAGTATCATTTTTAAACTGTTCAAGTTTTAGGTTCTTTGCTGAGGATTTCTTGAAAGATTGTATATCATTTGGCGATCCTTTGTTGTTTCTATCAACATTTGTACCGATATTGTTATCCTCGTCATCTTCTTCTTTAAAGTATTCATCATCTAATAATGGTTCGCAAATATTTGCCAATTCTTGATAAATGATATCACTTGGAAATAATCCAACAAATTGACTTAGTGCAATTATAGCATGTTCTTTATATTCTCTATTTTTCCTCTTGGATTCAGATATCATGATTATTTGTAAACGATCATATAGTCCTTCAGTAGACAAAACTAATTGGTGATTTGTTCGACAAAGTGTGACTAGAGCTGCCAAAATCGATTCCTTGCCCTTCCATGATCTACCTGTGGAAGTTTCAATCAAAAGTTGGAAAATAATCAAAGTATTTTGAGAACTCAAAGGATTATCTTTAGAATGAAGAGAAATAGCTTTCAATGCATTGGAAATAGATTCTGCTCCAACTTTTTTTATGAAATAGGACTGAGAATTTAAGCATTTTTTGGCAAGAGTACAAATCTCTTCGATATATAACTTAATAGCCCCACTGCCAGCTGTATGATCGGTCCATACTTTGTTGAAACTGTCTTTGACATCTTTGTCAGGATCATGTTTTCCGATATAAGATAATGGCAAAAATGCTGAAGCAACCGATGAAAAACTTGAAGGAGCATAGGTTCCAACAAATTCACTTGCTATTGCTGCTACTCTTCTCTGATCCACGCTATCGAACTTGAGATACATATTTTCAAGCTCTACAGCATATTTAGCAACAGTGTTAGTAGAACAAATTCTACATACATAACCACAAGCTTGAGCATATCCCTCTCGAATAGTTTCATTTCTATGTTTTAGTTGAGACGTGCTTGCTTCTAATAAAATTTCACCATATGGTCGAGTAAGTTCTAAATGTCTTGAGATCAATGTAACAATAATTTTGCAACTTCCAACTTTTGATGGAAATCCGACAGATTTCTTTACGGAATCGACAATATGCAAAATGATGTCCTTGATCATTTTGTCATCAGCAACATCTAACATTTGATCAATTGATTTCATTATTGGTGAATGATAAACAGCTTGTAATCTTTGATTATCAATATCAAGTGCAGTCGTGTCATATTTTTCAGCATTAAGTGCTAAGTAGTTAATGACTTGAGGTTCAAATAAGGTCATCATTGATATCATTTCTCCAATTAATTTTGGTAAAAATGGTTTGAGAGCTGTTACACTTTTTTCACATAATTGAAATATTGTCTTCAAAGCAAAAGTTTTGATTTCTTCGGCATCACTTAACAAGCCTCTGCTACCTAATAAAAACGGTATAACTTTTTTCAATATTCTTTCAGATTTTAAAGAAGATGCTCCTGAAGGAATATCTGTGATTCTGGTCAAATTAGAGACTAAAAACTTAGTCAATTGAGCACCTGAATTACGAACACTATCTTTAATATCATCCATTGATCTGAATGACATTATCCAAATAAGTTCCAATTTAGGTTCGTACATTTCCAAAGGCAAAACTTCAAGAAGATCAATTAGTGCAATACAGCTGGCTTGTCTTACTCTCCATTCACGGCTACCCATACTTTTAACTAATTCATTAAATATTATATCATGATGAGATAATATAGTTTTTGATGAATCTGTTATCAAAATATTCCACATGTCATTCATCGTCTTTGAAACAGACTCATTTGCATCAAACCTATATCTGTACAATTTTGGGATCAAGCTTGAGTTTGATTTAAGCAAATCATCCAAATTAGCCTTTGTTACCAATGCACCCAATCCAAACGCAATCCCCTTTCTAGAAGACCATAAGGTGGAATTTTTAGCCAATGACATAAACTTATACACTAGACTTGGATCACCGACTTCTGATGCCAAGTTTAAAATATCTTTATAAGTGGATATAGAGCCATCATTGGTTTTCAAAATTCCAGGTTCAAACAATTCTGTATCTTCATTAACAGACCCAGCAGAAAGTTTTTCTGCAGCTGTAGAATCTGTAAATGATTTTAACAATCCCTTGACTAAGGACTCTCTTAAATCTGAATCACCCAACTCATAAATTAATGATAAACCAATTGATGCAGACTCTTGAATTAATTCATCTCTTTCTGCTAAAAATCTCATAAAAGCAAGATTGATTGCTTTTGCATTTTGTTTAATTAACGTATGGTTACCACAATACTTTACTAAAGATAGCAACCAAAGACATGCAGCTTTTCTTAAAGAAGGTTTGGATTTAGAGCAAGAGTTCAAAGTAATGCTTAGCACCAGATTAAATTTTGAGTCCAGGACTTTTGGAACCAAAGTTTTGAGTTCCTCAATATCAACTTCTTGCAAATCAATGCTTTTAGTTAGCAAATTTGAGTTCCATCCCCAAGCAACAACAGTCAAGGCTTCACCACTAAAAAACCCAAATTCGGGTTTTTTTAAACTATTAGCGTTAAAGATAACAGTTGGAAAATCAATTATCTTTTCAGCATCAAGAATGCTCTCATATGCCAAAGATAAATAAGAAAATGTTACAACAGATTTTTCATGAAGTCTTTTAACAGTGATCTTGACTGTAAGACAAAACTTCTTGTAGACCTCTTTAAAGGGATCCTCATCATGTTCTGAATGATTATTTTGAGAATAGAGAGGGTTTAAAACACCATATATTGCCAATTGATCTAATCCTTCTAACAAATTTTCATAATATTTTTTATTTTCCTTTTTGAGATTATAATCCATTAGCTGTGAATAAAAACTCAAAATTTTTAGTAAATCATCCAAAGATACAACCGAAAAACGTCTTAAAGCAAAACATCTGGATAATATAAAAGCTAATACAGTTAATTTAACGGAAAATATTTGGTTATTTCTAAGCGAAAGGGAATCTTGCAAATCATTTTTAACAATTGGGATTTCATTGACTATATTCTCAATAATTGAATTAATCTTTTGATCAGGGTATTGAGGTCTTGAAATAAGTAAGCCGGTGGTTTTTGAGATAAGTAATACCAAATCATCTTGAAGTATTTTTAAAATATTATTAGTTCTCGATTGGTTTGAGACAACGTTATTTGAATTGGGATTAAAAGCCAAGAAATTTAAGAGTTTATCTATTTCATGAGAAATAAAATAGCTAGAGACTATTGGTGGCGAAAGAGATAAAATATTATTGAAAACAGTACCATAAGTGAAAATGTTTTCCAGATCGGAAGAATTGATAGAAGTTAAGTTTATATCGTCATTTTCGAAATTAAGGTATTCTTTAAATATCAAGTTTAAAAAAACTATTAAAGGCGGTGGATTTAATTTATTGGCCATACCATCATCTGTATTTAAAAGTAAGTCGAGATGACCTTTAACCAATTGTCTTACATTTGCATCTAAATCAAATGCTTTATCAACATTATTTTCCCATTCCAAGTTAATTACAATGCATGTATCTTTACCTTGTACAGCATTCATGATTAGGAATTTTAGCAAATAAGTATAGCAAGTATAAAGGCAGTTGCGTAATAGAGGAGGATTAATATCGGGTATTTTTTCAATAAACAAATCAAGCAAGGAAACGAAAGAGGGAAATTTGAAGTTTGAGGTATTGATTGCAATAGCCCGGTTTGAATTTAAAAAAGAAGGTTTTGAAGAAATATTTGAGAGTGGATTTAAACCTTTGATAGATTCTTCAATGATATCGAATTTATTGATTGATGAAGTAGCTATGATATTCATTAGTCTTGCCCAATGATCATGATAGTCAAAAATTGAGTTGATGAATTTAATTGAAAGATATTTGCAAGCAAATATTGCTTCTTTATTTGATTCTTTAAAATCTTGTAAAACATATTTTTCAAAGATGTATTTTAGTTGGTCATATTGTGAAGCATCTAATTTAAAACAGGAAATTTTTGAAACAAATTTTGATAAACAATTTGATATGAAAGATCTTAGGTTAGGAGTTGTGTTATGTTCTAAAAGATCAAAGAATAGTTTTAGGTTCACAAAATAGTTGTAAGATATCAAAGTCGGTTCATTTAAATAAACCTCAGTGAGAAGGGATATTAGATCCTTTTTGTTGATGATTGATTCTGTGTAGATTTGTTCTTTGATTTTGATAGCTAGATCGTTGTAGAACTCAAATTTTTGTTTTGATTCTTCATCAAGTTGAGTGTTATTTATATCAATCATTCCCACATCTTCTTCTTCTTCTTCTCCTTCTATATTATTATTATTATTATTATCATTTGTAGGAGAAATCTGAATGATTTCATTTTGTAATTTTCTAGCATAGTTTATATTATTAATAATGTAATGAATTAAAGATAGAGATTTTTTCTTTAATTGATTATTATTTGATTGCAAACCATTTAAACATAATAGTTTTAAAGTGCTGAAATTTCTAGTTAAAAAATAGGTGCTCTTTGTTAGAATTTTGTCTATAAAGACTAATTTGTACTCATCGTTGATTGGAGGTCTATTGTCGATACCTAAATAGAGATTTAGGATTTCTGAGATTAAGGTTTGATTATTACAAATTTCATTATTAAGATCTAATTTTCTGTAAATGATATCGTTGAACACTATTGATTTGTCGGATAATGAGATCAAAGAAAAGAGAACAAAAAAAGGATTTTTTTGGAATAAAATGTTTTTCAAATCTAGTAAATTTGTGAATTTGATTAAAGTTTTCTTTAAAACAAATAGCTGGTTAGAGTTGTAAGATAAACCAGATTTGAAAGTCAAAAAGGAAACTTCTTCATTGGTCAAGCCTGGAGAAAAATAGTTTTGTGGGATCTCTTTTGAATTTAATTTTGGCAATGGGTATAAAATGAAAAGTTTGTAGAACCAATTGAATAAGAAATCTGTATTTTGAGGGTTATTGCTAAAACCAAGAAACTCATTGGTGAAGTAAGTGGGATTTTTATAAACTGATGAATAGTCTTTATGAAAATTATCATAATCTGAAAGATTTAATTTTGTTAATAATTTGAAAAAAATGGATAATAATCTTGGAGAGACTGAAGAACCAAAATTATTGAGAGTATTTGATAGAATTAATTTCCAATAGGAAATGATGGTTGACTTATCATTTTCCCTTTCAATTCCCTTAGAAGTGAATAATAAAGAGTATAATTGGACCTGGTTATTTGATTGGGAGATTGCTTGTTGAATCAATTTCTCGACGGGTAGTTTTATGTTAGGATCAGCATTGAATCTTTTGATCAATTGTTGAACAATCTTCAATATTTTGGAACGAACAGGAGAATATTGAGAGGATAGTTTCAATAAAACTGGACACAAGTAGGTGTTCACACAAGACTGGAAATCGTTGGCCAAAGCTATTCTCAACTCAACTCTATCAACCAAATTCAATTCAGCTTCCATCTTGTATTTTCAGTATGCAAGATAATTGAACAATTAGTGAAACAAAGACAGAAAACAGCTGAGTAGCACAAGTAGCAGATAACAGCAATAAGAGACAGGAAGAAAGAGAAGAAACAGAAGGAAAAGAAGAAAGAGAAGGAAAAAAAGAGAGAAGAGAGAAGAGATGTCACATACAGAAACTAATAATTGTTTCACGACGAACTCAACTCGAAAAAGAATTGGACCGGACGAACCGATGCAATTTTTTGTATTCAAATCCGAGTCTTCGAGCACCACCATTGCTATTCTAGCACCAGTAAAAAAGGACTTCAGTTATCTCAATTGTATATCCAGCTTTGTGTCTAGTCAATTTCAAGTAATAATCGAGTTTAAACTAAACATTAATTTAATTCTAGTTTGTAGAATCAAGGCTAAAAAGATAATGAAATACCGGACGTGAACTTGAACACGATCGCGTATCAGAAAATCCGAAACACGTGCTGATTTCGAATCTCATACCTACGGAAGCCGAATGCAGAAACCCATCGCCACCGTAGAAAGAAGAGCACTGGTTCGACAGCTGAAGAACAGTTTTTTGCAGTTCTTTCTGATACTCATCAGTGGTTTCCATAGGCCATAGGGGCTCTTTCTTGCTGTCATTTTTTGTGGAGCCTGCGCTGGTTCTGCTTCAGCTGCTTATCTCGGTGATAAGCGGTAATAGAAGGTTATGTTCAGACGGGAGGGTAATGCTGTTGATTTAATATATAAACTACAAAACCGCCGAAAGGTGGAACAGAGGTTGAAACATCAATTAAACCATCAATCAAACCATCAATTGTTGGCCCACGACAAGACCCTGAGTGACACAAGAACTATCAACACAACGACTGGCAAGGTGAAGACCACGTAGGCCCAGAACAACACTCCTGCCATTTCCTTCTGATAGATCTCATTGAGCTGGCATATTTGCGAGATTTGCAACGCTGGGGGAGCAACAGTGAGCATAAAGGCCACAATCAAAAAAATTGGATCCGACAAATTGGGCGACAAAAACGTAAAGTATTTGATGAGGATTGATATTGAGGGCAAGAGGATAAACGCAGGCAAGACCATTCGACTAACAATTGCTCCAGCGACGATTCTCCTGTAGTATGGCGTTGCTGGTGGTATTTCGTTCGATGGATACAATGTTCCTCCCAACACTAGCAAGACCAATGGAATTGAGACTGATCCTAGCTGTGCAATCGCCGAAGAGACTGTGTTTTGGAAAAATCCATTTTTCTCGTAGAACTGATATTTTAAAAATGGAGTTAATGAGACAACAAGTGCAAAGATCATTGCCACCAATGGCGGATTCAAGTAATTGATTACACTGATAATAACTGTTTTCAATTTTGCAAACCAAGTATTGTTATTGTTAATACCATAGCTATCAGCGCTGCGGTGGCTGGTATGAGTTATTAATAACGGATCAGATTCACTTAATGCCCGATGACTGTGATTATTAGTATTCCTCGAATTGTCTGATTTAATGGACTCGCTATCGAATTGATTTACCAGATGCTGGTGAATGAATTCCTCGTTTGACGAGGAATTTCCATCATTAATATGATATAATTCATTAAATGATCTCTTTTTCATTAATGTATTATAACCCCATGACCATCTTAAACATTGACCTAATTGGTGAAAGATCAAGAGATAGAGGATCCCTCTCGAAGCAATTTGATCAGAGTTATCATTTGCTATTCTGTCCCATTTTAAATTTGGCAAAGTATACGCCAACGACATTATAATCGACACCGGCAATGAGAACGAGTTCCCGAAAACAGTTAATGCAGTAATGTAATTTGTTTCTGGCTCATTGAAGTTAAGAAACTTCGACACAATTTTTGATGAAATCAATGACACAAGTAAAAACGCTACAAAAAAAATTGGAATAATGATCAATTCAATGATTTTTTTTAATGATAAATCGGATGCTAACTTGATAAAAATCAATGCAGGTGTGAAAATAAAAACATTCAATTTTGATATTTTTCTCATTGTTTTAGAATCAAGTAAATCGTATTTGGCAGCAACATAACCCGAAAAACAAACCAACACAACCTGAATTACTGCTTGAAATGTTAAAAAAGATATCCGAAAGTAAGATATTCCACTTGATATTGAGACACTCATTTTTATTAATTAAATTAAATATTAAAATACCGAAATACTGAAATACTGAACCATAAGAATATTGATATAATAGCAATCTAAAACATTAAAACAAAATTTTCTAACTTCTTCTATGCGATTTTGAATCCATTATATATCAATCGCAATCACTCGCATTATTAGAATATTAAACAAAAAAGACCCATATTAATTAATCAATTGTCAAATATCAAACTAAAAAGCCAAAGCCAAACAATTAAGCAGTTTATTAGGCAGTCATGTCTTATTTAGCATTTAGACTAAGTATAATTGCACCACTGTGGATGGTTGTGGATGGTTGTGGTTGGTTGTGGTTGGTGAGTGGCGCACAATTCGAGTCAAGGGTGGCGTTTATGAGGCGCTAATCACCACAGTCATGGATTTGGCTGCACTGCATAAGCATGTGAGCTACAGCAACTATTCCAGTAATCCCGGCAGATAGTAGTGGCGGTACAAAAGAAAACATTTTCCGTCTCACGGAAACGATGCGGATATGACAGTCATATATCGATATCTTGTAAAAAAATTTCAATCAAATTTAGACATCTTAAGTTAATTCTAGTTTTTTTAGTAACTTTAGTTTGGTTAGTTTTTGTTCATATAAATCTGAATGTAACAAACTTAATTTCGGTAAGTTTAATTTTTCTTCAAATCTTTTGTTCAATCCAACCTTTACTTTATTTTTTGTCATTGCTCAAGTCAATTATTGCAGTTGGATCTTCAGCAATTGTTTTATAGCTACCTGGCAAGTAAATGTTTAATGGAAAGCTCAATTCGTCTTTGAAAACCAGACAAATGGCCTTTTTATTGCAATACCATTAGTAATTGATGACAAAGAAAGTGGAAAAAGTGTGCGGATCGCTTATTCCATCCGTATATTATCTATCCGTATCCGAGATACGGATAACTCTAGCTATAAATAGTCGGAAAAATGTTCGTTCGCTTAAACGAAATAAAAAACAATTATTCTTTTTCTTTTTCTTTTTCTTCGACCATGGAGCTCGAATCAAAAGCAATATATCACGGGAACACTCTTTATTCATTTCACAACCACAGGGGTAGCGCGAGACCATTCAGACGGTGCTCGCTTTCAACAGACAGTGATTTCTATCAGTTACTTTTAGAACCCAAAACAAAAAGGCGAAAACAATCAACATTTTCAAAAATAGGGTCCTTACCTCTTCATCTTAAAGTTTTTAATTCTCTTACTTATACCTGATAGCTAATCACTAATTCTTTTCTGTTTATTCTAGATTTATTCTTACTCAAAAATGTCTACAGGCGAGTTCTTGGAGAAAGGAATCCAATTTATTGAAAAGGCCATATCGCTTGATGAATCGAATAACTATGCTGACGCTTATCAAGCCTATTATAATGGATTGGATTATCTCATGTTGGCCATGAAATACGAGAAAAATTTAAAGTCAAGGGAAACCATTAAACAGAAAATCACTGAATATTTGACAAGAGCAGAAAAATTAAAGGCTTATCTTGACAAAAACAATAAAAATAAAGAAAACCAAATAAACACAGATTCAGCAAATGGTTCAACAATTAAAAGAGACGGTGATAATAGTAATAATAATAATGATGACGATGATGATGAAAATAAAAAACTAAAAAAATCCCTACAATCCTCAATTTTAAGCGAAAAACCAAACGTGAAATGGGACGATGTCGCAGGTTTGGAGCAAGCTAAAGAAGCTTTGAAAGAAGCTGTTATCTTGCCTGTCAAATTTCCTCAGTTATTTACTGGAAAGAGAAAACCAACTTCTGGTATATTACTATATGGTCCTCCAGGTACTGGTAAGTCCTTTTTGGCCAAAGCTGTCGCAACTGAAGCTAATTCCACCTTTTTTTCGGTGTCTTCATCTGATTTAGTCTCAAAATGGATGGGTGAGTCTGAAAAATTAGTTCGTAATCTATTTAAAATGGCCAGAGAACATGCTCCCTCAATTATCTTTATTGATGAAGTGGATGCTCTTTGTGGACCCAGAGGCGAAGGCGAATCTGAAGCCTCGAGAAGAATTAAAACCGAATTATTGGTTCAAATGAATGGGGTTGGTAATGATTCAACTGGTGTTTTGGTTCTAGGAGCAACCAATATACCCTGGCAATTAGACGCCGCTATAAGAAGAAGATTTGAAAGAAGAATATACATTGCTTTACCAGAATTGCAAGCAAGAGTTAGAATGTTTGAATTAAATGTCGGTAATACTCCCTGTGAATTAACTAAAAATGATTATAAATTGTTAGGGAAAATAACTGATGGTTATTCAGGGTCCGATATAGCAGTTGCTGTTAGAGATGCATTAATGGAACCAATAAGAAAAATTCAAACTTCAACTCATTTTAAATCTTTAACTGTTGATGGAGTTGAAAAACTAACTCCTTGTTCCCCTGGCGAGAAAAATTCAATAGAGAAAAGCTGGATGGATATTGAAAGTGACGAATTATTAGAACCTCCTCTAACAATTAAAGATTTCTTAAAAGCTATAAAGAAGACAAGGCCAACTGTTAATTCAGCTGATTTACACAAACAGGAGCAGTTTACAAAAGATTTTGGCCAAGAAGGAAATTAATGGTTTATTTATTTCTATGGTATTAATAATAATTTATATATAAATTAAAATGAAATAAAATGAAATAAAATGAAATAAAATTAAAATTAAAAATTAGAAATTAAAATTAAAAATGAATGAAATCTGGTAGTATTTTGAATTGAAAATTATAAAAATATTAGAACATGCTTTGAACAACAAAGAATCTTTCCCAATTTTTTTTTTTCCATAACATAATAAATAACAAAAACAAAAAAAAAAAAAAATTGGTTAGGGATTGAAGAGAAACAAAAAAAACAAATAAAAAAACTAAAAAATTTTTAAAGAAAAAA
>JAKTTS010000456.1:0-13223 GCA_030560485.1 Ascoidea tarda (nom. inval.)
AAAAATTAAATCAAAGTTCAAAGAATTAAAGCATGTCCCTAAAATCAACTATATAAAAAGGCAAAGCAAAAGAAAAAATTAAACAAAAAGAAAAGAAAAATACTTAACTAACAATAGGTTTTTTCTTTTTCAAAAATTTCAAACATTAAAATTATTGTATTTTTTAAATTAAAAATTAAAAATTAAAATTAAAATTAGTATCAAAACTAAATTTAGTATTTTTGAAGAAATTTCAGGCCGCCAAATTCATTTTGACCAGGCAAAAGAGTTGAAATAGTTGTAGTTGTCATAATTGAACTATTAAAATCATTGTCATATCTGCTACTAGTAGTACTGTATTTACTACTTCTACTTGTAATGAACTCTTTTGGTGTTGGAGCAAAACAATCTGATCTTAGTTCATCATTTTTCTTTCTTTTCATCAATTTTTCACGAAGCATATCCAAATGGTCAGGTTTGTTTTGGGATCTAATCAGAGAACTTCTGTCGATTTCGTCAGCAGAGTAGGGAAAAGAGGATATTGTTGATAGATTCAAATCAGCCAATTTTGAGGACATTGTAGATTGAACATAATTATTTTTTTCTGGTGGAGGTGGTTTACGAGTTGTTTTTCTTAAAGGAGATAAAGGCCTAATGGTAGATTCAAAAGAGCCAGGCAATCTATTGGGTTTATTAGCGTTTGTGTTAATTTTATTATAGTTATTTGCAGTTTTAGCAGTGATAGTATTATTTGGGTTTGGAAATGGTCTAAAAGTGGAATTTAAAATTGAATCATTGTCATTAAAATCGGACAATTTTGGTAAAGCAGTTGAAATTTTAAAGACATCTATTGAATATGAGTCTTTGGCAGATTTGATTGGAGACATTGATCTTGATTTTGACTTTTGTTTATTCCAGCTAGATTGAACTTCCCTTTCTAGATCATCTAGATTATCTTTTGATGATGTTATAGTTTTGCCATAAATTGAATTTGATTTTGATTTAAGGTCAGAGTAAATTGAAGATGAAGGAGTAATGTTACTGGAATAACTATCTGTGAAATCTGAAGTGTAGCTGTATTTGGAGTTTGCACTTTTCAATGAGGAGGAATTTGAGTAAGATGATTCATTCATGATTGATCTTCTGCCTCTTCTGTCAGTATATCTACTGTCGGCGCTTCCATTACTTAAAATTGATTTTGAATCATAGACAGTTGGATTTAACAAATTTGATGGGATTTTGGGTAGCAAATAAGAAGCAGTGAATTGGTCGTTCAATTGCGATTGTGTGAAATATTGAGAGGAGGCCTGAGAAGAAGTTTGTGAAATTTGAGAGTCCAGGAAATATTGGGAGTCCAGGAAATATTGGGAAGAAGCTAGAGAAGAAGCTTGGGAGTTTTGAGAATCAAGAAGACTGTTGGAGGAATAGAATGAGGTCAGATTGGGGTCCATCATGTATTGTTGTTGCAATTGGTTATTATGCAATTGTTGTTGGGCCATGGAATTTGTCATTTCCATTGGCAAAGAACGAGCAGATGCAAATGAGTCGCTTATGGAAGACAGGTCTTCAAGAATATCAGTGCAGTCTTCGCCTGGTCTTGAGGGCAAAGGTCTAACTGAGGAGCCTCTTTTCAAAGTAACTTTTTTGGGTTTGGGAGCCATTGTAGGAGAGGTGGGATAAAATGTCATTTCAATGTATACTTCGCCAGCAGATCCTCCACAGTATTGCAAAGGATGCCATTTGTCATAGCCTTCATCGACGTCAGTATTGAAGGAAGGAGAACAGTCAATTTCAGCATCGCAGACCAATTCAGGAGATTTTTTTGTTTCATCGAGAATGGAGAGTTTTAAGATGGGATTGATATCAGTAGTTAGTTGGAATCTTGACTCATGATTCCAGTCAGGGGTCTGACCACCTCTAACAATTGCAGAGGTTCTATCAACCAAGTTTGCAATTCGCACAATGCAGTAGGGATTTTGCTTATCGAGCTTTCGTCTGTTTGGCAAGTTTCTTGCTCGAGACACAACTATGATCAAAGTACCATTGGCTCTAAGACAGTTCATGGCCGGTAGTAGTTGAGAGAAAGAGGAGTGTGTTTGATATATGATAAAGTGTATATGAGCAGTGTTGTTTGGTGAGTCCCTAGCAGACTTGAGAATATGGTGAGAAAGATGGGAGTTTTTGAAATAGGTGGTTGAGAATAGTTGGTTGAAAATATTTTGTTGAAAATAGTTGGAGGTTTAAAAAGAAGAGAGAAATCAAACAAAGAAGATGGGAAAAAACCAAAGTTTAAAAACGAAACACCCAGATGCAAAACGACAATAAGGCCAGTGACCACCAGTACTCGAGCTGCCAAAGGTAAACAGAGCCAGAATACGCTGCTCCAACACCAACAGCTCTTTCAACAGCTCTTGCACTTGCTTTTCAGCTCTGGAGCAGTTTTAAGCTGCGTTTTTTCCAGACGATGAGAGGTTTCCCAATTCGGCAAAAGGTAAACAGCGTCCTTCATTAGGGTTTTATGAAAAATTCCAGCGACAGAACTGGGCTCAGGGCAGATGAATGTTGGGGCAGCTGAGTGGGAGAGCTGGGAAATGGCCAGATTGCTAATCACAGCAATGGGGAGCTGTGGCAGAGCTGTTGTGAGCGAAGGTCGCAGCTGGATGGGAGGGAAGTGCAAAACACAAAGAAGTTATTCTTTTCTAGGAAACTAATTGATTGGGAACTTTCAGAAATAGCTTAAACTCAAAAGCTAAGCTAGCCCCAAATTACACTACATCTGTATATCTATAAATAAAGCACTCGAGCGATGTTTGCACCTATTGTGTTGATCTGTTGCTCTATTGACTTTGCGTCGTTATTGTCATCATTGTGACAATTTTAGTTCCATAGATTATCAAAACCATACAACCAAGGACCCAACGTATGTCTTCCGATTAAAGCTAAAATACCAATAACAAATTGTAGTCCACATATCGTTAAGCAAAGACGATCTTCTCTCATTGGACCAAACCAAATCAACGTTAAATTTATCAAAGTCAAATTATTAATCCTAGAAATGTGTTTTTCATTGTTGACCGTTTTCTCTTCGATTCGAAGTAGTCTTAAATAAGATAAGATATACAAGACTTTTTCGATAATCTTCTTCAAAAAGTTAGGCAAAGAAATTGATTTTTGATTTCCATTTTTACTGTTGTTTTTGTTTTTGTTTTTGTCTTTGCTTTTGTTTTTGTTTTCATTTCTCGTCTTGTCTGTATTTATACCCGAATTCAAGACAAAATAATTCAAATCGGTAAATGAAGGATACATTAACCCATCCTTGATATTATAATTGGGTAAACGGTGCCTTGGACATGGAACTAAACCAAATAGTTGAGGAACTGAATAAACAAAGTTGAAAATTTGAGGCAAAAAAAATAATAATGCTGTCTTGGAAAAATGTCCCAAGATTCCAACAATCGCAAACAACATGCCACCAAAATAGCAATACGTATCGCCGACAAACACTTTAGCTGGATACCAATTATACTTTAACAAAGCCATCGATGATCCCAAAAATGGAATAATTAAAACAATTGAAAATAAATGAGAATCCTTTGATTGGGGAAAATTCGACGATATCAAATAACAAAAATCATTGATAAGGAAAATTACCGATAAAATTACACATTGAAACACCTCGAGCCCATTAACTCCGGCTAAAATGTTAATAGAATTTGGACAAAATACTGCAACTGACGCCATATAAATGTAATAAAAAACACCCAAATTAATTGTTGTTGAATTGAAAAAACTTTTCAAAAAGTTTGGCAATAAAATTGAGGTTACTCCAAAATCAACATAATAAATTACTAATAAAGGAATAGCCCCAATTATAGGCAAAGGAAACTTGGTTCTCCATCTTATATCAAACAAATCGTCCGCTATACCCAACAATACCATGAACATGAGTGATAACAAAGCTGCTAAATATTCTGTTAATTTCACATGAGAAAATTTGTCCAATGTGGTATAAGTAATATTGCTGTTATTATTAATATTGTTTTCAAAATAACCATCGTCTCTATTTCCCCCACCCGAGGTGCTTGTGACTAGAAACCTGGAAAATAGAAAAGGAATGAATAAAAACATTGTAATCAAATAAGTTGAAGCAGTTATTATACCAATACTTTCAGGTAGGATCGGTTTATCTTTTTTTGATAGATCTTTCCCACATAACCCGATTTTGGTGAAATTTTCTTTTAATTTGGGAATTAAAAAATCTGTTATTAAAAAACTCATTATACCAAAACCAATTGATATGGATATGGGAGATCTTCGTGATTCATAATCAAAAATTAAACATAAACTCAATATTGAGAAAAGAAATCTAGAAATGTTGGAAAACATTTTGGAGAGCAGTATGAACCTGTGCGAATTATGAGTAATGAAATGAGAGTATTGTAGTATTCAAAATCATGAGCTGACACATATACAATACTTGAACAAACTGTTGGTGAAAACAAATTGATATAAACTTGCAAATCTATGAGATATTGTGATCTGTTAAAAAGACAGAATGGTAAGACATGTCAGTTTAATCTCTCAAACTGCAAATACCTGCAATGCCTCAGACTTGTCAATGTGTATAAGTTTACCGGAAATTTTCGAAATCACGCGTTTTGTTTTTTTAGCGCAGTGGTAAGCACTGCGCTAAAGGATAAAGTATTTCTGGCTCGATTCCCATTTGGGAACATTATGATTGCAAGATTATTAGTGATTAAGTAATCAAGTAATCAGAGCAAAAACTAACATGGACTTATTAGGAAATAAATAAACTAAATCAGAAAACTACCAATGACATTTACAAAACTATGGAGTGTCTTTTTTGGTGAGATCTAACGACTGGCAGTCTTTATACACTGTGTCTTTAAATTTGCTGAATGATCCAGGGTATATTTCGGGCATTTCTTTGCAATAGTCAAACAATTCCCATTTTCTGTTTTGCCAGTTAGCATCAACAATTTTTTCACCTTTTTTCTTCAATTCTTTAGAGATTTGTTCATTTCTCTTCCATACTCTTAAAACGTTTAAACCCATCAACCCTTTGATTTCGTCTTCAGTACCTCCAATTTTATTGATAACTCTTGCTAATAAGTCTGGATATTTTGAGACATCTTCCAATCCTTTGGGGCCCTCGGGAATGCCATCAAAATCAGAACCAAAACCAACATACTTCCAACCGATTAAATTGATAATATAAACGATATGATCCACTGCGTCGTCTATTGTGGCTGTTCTATCTTTGTTTTGGCTTATGAATAATGGGAAAAAATTGACACAACAAACACCGCCTTTTTCTTTTATTTTTATTAAAACATCATCTCTAACATTCCTTTCATTTGGAGTTAGTTTATAAACCGATGAATGAGAAAATATCACAGGACACTTCGTTTCTTTCAAGACATCTAGCATTGTCTTGTAACTAACATGAGATAGATCGACCATTAAACCTAATCTGTTCATTTCTTTAATACAATTCACACCATAAGTTGATAAACCCTTGTCTTCTAAACCACCGGTGACAGAACTTGCGGCTGTTGCAAAAGGATTGTCACAATTATGAGTCAATGTTATATATCTGACACCTAGATCAAAGTATGTTCTTAATACACCAAGGGATAAATCTACTTGATGCAATCCTTCTACTCCCATTGTTATAGAGATTCTATTTGTCATTTGAAATTGATTTAAAGCATCTTTTGAGTTATAAACAAGATTCAAATATTTTGGATATTTATCTACTAATCTTTTGATTATATCGATTTGTTCTAATGTGTCTCTAACAGCGCTGTTTGGTTTATTAAAATCTTGATAAAGATAGTCGTCATCTTTACATTCGATAAAGCAACTGAAAAATTGGATTCCGATTTTACCCTTTATTAATTTTGGTATACTGGTATTTGAGGTCAACTTTCCATCGAATTTGAAACAATTATCGTTTTCAATCTCATATCTTAATTGGGTTCTAACTAAATATGGAAAATCATTATGTGTGTCGACTATTGGGTTTTTTTTGCTTAATTTCTCGATTAATTCGAGTTCTTTTGAATAATCTTCAACATATCCCACGCAATCCAATGTCATTATGCTATAATATCACCAATCAAAAAATCAAAAAAAAGAGCTTATATAAACGGGTTTTAATCACAAAAAACCTAGTAAAAATCTCTTTGATATATATCACATAATTTTTCTTTTCCAAAAAAAAGAGAACAATTGATATTATTATATATGAATGTTTATCTGAAGAATATTTTCCAATGCAGCGTATCTTGAGAAAACCTGTGACTTTATTCGGATAAACCATTCCACCCTTAGATCTCTATCAAAACACCTTATCAGACTGCAGCTTCTTCGATCAATATGATATCATTTGAGAGAGAAAAAGTTTGGTTTTCCTTATCACTGATATAAAATATACACTTTTTGGTCTTTCTCCGATAAGCACAGTCCCAATACAGCAGCTGCGTTCCTGTTCACAAAGATCCCGCGTTTGTGTGTCAAAAGCAAAGTCACGCGACCATGCTCCAGACTCCCGTTTGTGAAAACAGCCGTGCTCCCGTTTTCAAGCTGACTCCTGCGCGGGTTTTGGAAAGTGGGAGCCTTTCGCCAGCGGCAGCACACATATGCGGTGCAGCAGAAACGGCAGATATTTAGGCGCCACAAAACCTTCCGTAGCAGCATCTGTATTAGCCGAAAACAGCAAACGCATGAGCGTGGACACAAAGAAGTGTGAATAATCTCATCAGCACTATTGTTCATTGCTTATTCTTTAATAACCTAACAAAAAAACGTGCTAAAGTTGAGCTTAAATCTTAAAGGGTTTCAACCATTTTGCAAATTTTCATTTTTATATATTTTCTAATTGTGTATGTTAGGGACTAGAAATTTCTTTTTTGAATATATAAATTGTTAATAGTCTTGCTAATAACCCACAGCTCTGCTTTTTGTTTCCACTGTTGCTGTCTTTGTTTGTTTTTTTAGGTTTTTATGGGTGTTGGGTGTTTTTCTTGACAGAAATTTGAAACATTATCACATTTATATAGATACCATATATAGCGTTTTTACCCTTTCTTTTTTTTTCTTACTTTTTTTTCTTTCTGAGTTGTTTTATTTTTGCTTTTTTTTTGTTTTCTTTTGAATATTTTATTATTCAATTATGACCCTAAATAACACAGAAGATAATAATCTCAAAGAATGTGAGCCCGATCGCGATGATCTTGATCAACATACTGAGCCTGTCGAATCAACTAAGAATTCAAGGGAGACGTTTGATCCCAAAACAGGCGTGAAAAGGGCCTTGAAGACTCGCCATATATCAATGATGGCTATTGCTGGAATAATAGGGCCCGGAACAATTGTGGGTTTTGGAAATGCTCTTCGTTCTGGTGGTCCTGTTGGCTTGATTGCTGGTTTTACCATTGTAGGTATCTTGGTGATGACAATGATGTTCAGTATTGGCGAACTAAATACAATGTTTGATTTCAATTTTAATGTCCATGCTTCAAGATGGGTAGATCCTGCTTTTGGTGCTACTGTTGGTTGGTACTATGTTATACTATGGATTTGCAATATCATAGCTGAGTACGTCTCTCTTTGTTCCATTTGTACGTATTTCTCCGATCAAGTGCCCATATATGGATGGTTTTTAATATTCTGGTTTATCTTCACCATCTACCAAGAATTGGGTGTGGGTGTATTTGGTGAAGCCGAGTATATTTTGGCTGTCATAAAATTGCTCTTTTTAACTGGCTTTTATATTTTTGCTATAATTTTTGCATCAAATGGTATCCCTAACCACTCAACTGGAAACCCTTTCAAAAACTACCCTTTGGCAGATGGGTTCAAAGGAATCGCAAACTCTTTTGTTTACGCTGGTATCTTTTATTCTGGTATTGAAAGCATCAGCTTGACCACTGCTGAGTCCCAAAACCCCCAAAGGGCAATTCCCCTAGCTGTTCGACAAACTGTTTTCAGAATATTATATGTTTACTACGGTTTGTCCATAGCCTATGGTCTCACTGTTCCTTATAACCATGAAATGCTTTCCTCCTCTAATAGAACAATGAAGTCCCCAATGACAATTGCCTTTATGGAAGCAGGCTGGGACAAAGCAGGCTATTACGTCTCTGCCGTGGTACTAATTACCTGTTTCTCATCCATCAACTCTGCTATTTATATTGCCAGTCGTTCGCTATATAACCTAGCATACGAAGGTTGTGCTCCAAAAATTTTTAAAAAACACGACAGACGTGGAGTCCCATATGTTGCAATTCACACTGTTCACATCTTTGGGTTTTTGTGTTTACTAACCATTAATAACAGTGCTTCAAAGGCCTACGGTTACATTGTTAATCTTGGAAGTGTTTGTGCTTTTATTGTTTGGTCAAGCATAATTTTCTCTCATATTAGATTCAGAAAGGGTTGGTTAAAGCAGGGACATTCGTTGAAGGAATTGCCTTATGTTGCTCCATTTTACCCTTATGCACCAATCACTGGTCTAACTATTGGAATAACTTTAACTTTTGTTCAAGGTTGGACAAGCTTTGACCCATTCAATGTTGAAAATTTTATCGATGTCTACATTTTACTT
This sequence comes from Ascoidea tarda (nom. inval.), assembly GCA_030560485.1. Lineage (NCBI taxonomy): Eukaryota > Fungi > Ascomycota > Saccharomycetes > Ascoideales > Ascoideaceae > Ascoidea > Ascoidea tarda (nom. inval.). The sequence goes on from JAKTTS010000456.1 coordinate 8,612, forward strand.
CTATTATTCCCCATTTTTATTGTTTTTTACAAAATTTACTTGAAATCAAAATACATCAAATACGATGATATGAATTTTGAAGGTGGGAGAAAAATCATGTTTATTGATGAAAAAAGACCACTCAACAAACCAACTGAAAAATCCAAATGGAAAAGAATTTGGAGAGAGATGATTTAATTAAACTTCAAATCTTGGTCCCAAATTTAATTACACTACATTTTAATGATAACTTTTACTTAACGTTGCTTCTTTTTGTTGTTTTGATGAGCATTTCGATTTCCCCCTTTTATTTTACGACTCTATATTTAACGAGGCTTAAATTGGTTTATTCTTTTTATCAACTATCATTTTTCACAGCATCTTATCTCTCAACTGGCTCTTTTACTTTAAACTTTTATGGCATTTTTTTTTTGTTCTTATTGTGTTGTTTCCATACTAAACTCACTTTAAAATTTTCCTTTTTTGTTCAGTCACAATAATTCTTCATCTTCACGTTTTCAATTATTATTTTTATAAATCATTAAACTTTCATCGACTATATATACTACTCATATGCTATACTGTTTTCGAAATAAAATAAAATAAAATAAAATAAAAAGGAATTAAATTATTTTTTATAAACAAAAATAGTTTCCTAGTAATTACTTGGATATCTGTAATCATTTATCTCTTGAAAGTTTTCTTTCACATTTCTTACAGAGACAAATCTGCTAAGGATGTTAGTGCTTCCACTTTTGTCATTTGTTCCACTCATTCTACTGCCTCCAAACCATTGTTGCCCAACAACAGCTCCTGTACATTTATCGTTGATATAGAAATTACCTGCAGAATACCTAAGTTTTTCTTCAGCGGTTCTTATTGCTTCTCTATCTTTACTAAAGATGGAACCGGTCAAACCATATTTCGAAGTTTTATCGATTATATCAATTACTTTTTCATAATCCTCGTCTTTGTATTTATAAACAACTAATATTGGACCAAAAAATTCTTCTGAAAAATAGGGATGATCAATTTTGTTGCTTTCAATTATTGTTGGTTGAATAAAAAACCCGTCTTTGCTATCATATTTACCTCCGTAAATAATCTCTAAATCTGGGTCCTCTTTGACTTGTTCAATCTTTGAAACCAATTTTTCGTAGCTTTGTTTATGAATAACTGGGCCCATGAACGAATTCAATCCTTCACTAATCGAACAGTTATGTGGTACAATGGTATTGAGATTTTCAGTCAAATTTTTTAAAAATTGATTTGAAATACTTTCTGATAAATATAATCTTGAAGTGGCAGAACATTTTTGACCTTGGTATTCAAATGCACCTCTTAAAGTTGACAATGATGAATGAATAATAGATGCAGATTTGTGAATTAAATGGAAATTTTTGCCTCCAGTTTCACCAACAACTCTTGGAAAATCTTTATAGACATCTTTGTTAACGTTTTGTCCAATAGTTGAAAACAAATTTTTAAAAACGCTTGTTGAGCCTGTAAAATGTAAAGCTGAAAAATTTTCATCGTTGATGACTTTGTTTGTGATTAATTCAGCATCACCAGGCAAAAAATTGACAACACCTTTTGGCAAACCTGCTTCTTCCAATATTTCATACAATAGATAATTTGATAAAATAGAATGAGGCGAAGGTTTCCAAATGATAGTATTACCCATTAAAGCTGGAGCGCCAACCAAGTTTCCTGCAATTGCAGTGAAGTTGAATGGAGTGACAGCGTAGACAAAACCTTCCAATGGCCTATACTCAGCTCTATTCCAAACACCAGGACTTGTTTCAATTGGTTGGGTACTGTATAATTCCTTTGCATATTTAACGTTATACCTGTAAAAGTCGTTTAATTCGGCGATAGAATCGATTTCAGCTTGGAAAATGTTTTTACCTTGACCAAGAATGGTGGCAGCAAGTAAATCATATCTATATTTAGTCGAGATCAACTCAGCAGCTTTGAGAAAAATTGAAGCTCTATCAACCCATGAGGTTTTCAACCAATCTTTTTTGGCACTCATTGAAGTCTTGATGGCATTGGTAACATCAATTGGATTGGCTTGAGTCACAGTGGCTAATTCCTGGGAATGTTTAGCTGGATTAAAATGAGAAAGTGTAGGTCTTGTTTCGTCTGAGTAAATCTTTTCACCATTGATGACAAGTGGAATTTGCAAAGAAGTATTGTCATTGAATTTTGTCAAGGAGGCTCTAAGCAAATCCCATTCTTTGGAATTTTTCATAAAGGTCAAGTTTGTTTCGTTTTTAAGCGAAGATGGAGTGTTTGGAATAGATAGTTGGGCAACACATCTCTTATTGATTGTTGAGAGAAGCTGAGCTTGAAAAACTCTGGGTCTGCTAGAGTATTTGAACATCTTGAAGGTGGCACCCGAATTATGGTAGTGTAGTGCAGTGATGGGACTAGAACTAGGAAAATCAAACAAAAAAGTAGAGCAGCTCAGAAAACAGAAAGGTTTTATAGCATTAAAGAGACTTGAGGGCCCTGATTAAAGTTGAGGAGGTGAATGCTTTCGAGAAATTATCGACTAAAGAAGGAGAGCGTAGGAGAAGAAAAGACCTCTTTTCGGGCGGGATTCGAGATCCGTCCTGGAGATAAGACGAAAGCAAATCAAAGGCAAATCAGTATATTAAAGTACTGAAAGTATATTAAAAGTAAATTAAAGTAAATTAAAAGTAAAATAAAAGTAAATCAACAGCCAGATGGAAATTAATAAACGCTATTTACGAGATTATACAAAACATGAGTTATGACTGTAGTTATGACTATGATTATGATTAAAAATTATGATTGTGAGATAATGAAAATTAATGGTAAACAAAACTTTTAGATGTTAACTGAAAACAGCATAAAAGAAAAATATTAAAGGTGAAATGTTAACAGAAAAATATTAGGTAAAACATTAAAAGTAAAACATTAAAAGTAAAATATTAAAAGTAAAATATTAAAAGTAAAAATAAAATGAAAATAAAAAAACAATAGATATTAGAAAAAAAATATAAAAATTTAAAAACTTTTGAATGTTATAATGACTTCAACAAATAAAAAAATTAATAAACTAAAATTATCACTGTTATTTTAGAAAAACCTAATTGTAAATGTTTTATTTTTTTTTGTGATCTGAGCTTTTATCGCTCTTGAATCTTCGGCTTAAAAAACTGAATAATCCTTTGTTCAGCCTGACAGCAATAAGCGAGTTTCTTCTTATGATGTTGGGAACATTTGCTGTGTTGCTTGAAAACGTAGCATTGGCTGAGCTAATTGTAGCACTTGCAGGACTAACACTGGAGGATGTTGTGGCTCTTAGTGGTGTAAATGGCAACATAGAACTCAAGTTAGTAATGCTCTGACTTCCTGTAATAGAATATACTGGTGTTGTAGTAGTGCTTGTACTTGTAGTGCTTTGTAAAGACAATCCAGTATCGACTGACCAGGCACGTTTATGTGATAATAATGTTTTTAGATCAATGAGCCTAGACTTTTCCTTACTATTCGATGAACCCTCACCTTCATCAACCCTTAAATTTCCAATTGGTGATTCTAAAACAAGAGAACGACTTAATGGTTCTTCAGTTTCGTTTTCATAGCCTGAAGATGCTGCAAACCATTTATTTTGAGAACTTTTTCCATCTTTGACAGAATCATTTATAGAACCAGCGTCCAAACTATGTTCAATTTCGTCAATAGAGTGATCAAAATCAAATACAACTAAATTCCTAAAACGATTTTTGTTTTTGGAACCCTCTGTCGAAGTTTCCTCGAACTTTTGAAGAACTTTGATATCTGGTGCCAGTCCAAATCTAAAAGAATTGAAATCACTGTTGTCAAAATCGGTTTCAACCTTTATTTTTTCAGAACCCAATTTAGCTTCGTTCTCAGTATCCAGTTTAGTTTCAATCTCAGCATTAGATCCTGATAAAGGAACAGAAATGCTTTTAATAGTGCTTTCTTCACTCACATCATTCGAAACTTTAGAAATAGATCCGATTTCACCTTTAAACTGACTACTTCCAATCTGTGCCTGCTCAGGACTTTCTTGATTTTTTGCAACTGAAAATTCATCAACTTGATCAGTATTCATATTTGAATTGAATTCATCAGTGTCAACGATTGATTGAAAATCATCAGTGTCAATAATCGATTTAAAATCCTCGGATGCAGTACTCGATCTAACATCTTCAGACTCAATAGTAGATTTAAATTCATCAGAATCTGTATTAGAAATCACATCATCATTATCAATAATCGATTGAAATTCGTCAGAATCAACAGCTGAATTTACATCATCAACAAAATTAACTGCCTCAACTTCTTGAGTTTCAACAACTGGTTCAACTTCGTTAACTTCAGGAATTGATTCAACTTCTTTAGTCTCAACAACTGATTTCGGTTCTTGAGTTTCGACAATTGATTCAACTTCTTTAGTCTCAACAACTGATTCAGGTTCTTGAGTTTCGACAATCGATTCAACTTCTTTAACTTCGACAATTGGTTCTGGTTCTTTAGTCTCAACAACTGGTTCAACTTCTTTAGTCTCAACAACTGGTTCTGATTCTTTAGTCTCAACAACTGGTTCTGATTCTTTAGTCTCAACAACTGATTC